>JAACYP010030897.1:0-64725 GCA_011076525.1 Nettapus auritus
AAAAAAAAAAAAAAAAAAAAAAAAAAAAAAAAAAAAACCTTCATTTACCTGTTTGAATGTAACTGATTAAAATCAGGACACTTTTTCTAGATATGCTGGTCCCTAAAAGCAGGTTATACGGATATCTCTACAGATATCTCTGCAGAGTGCAGCTCCAGGGCATCCAATGAGCCACCCTCGTAGCACGGGGCAGATGAGTGACTGGTGATGTGGAAGTCTGAGAGCAGAAATGCCTTCCAGTGACAGGCTGTAATTTATCTGATCACCTGATAACGATGGTGTGTGGCAGGCACAGCAGCTGAGAGCTGCTGTGAAGGCACTAGATGGAGCTGAATGATGCAGGCTAATGCTGATGTGATCGGACACATAAAACCAAGAGACCTTAGTTTAAACACCCCGTGTTGGGGTTGCAAATAACATCTACAGGCACTATTCTCAGATGCTGCTTGCAGGATAGGATAGCTCCAGGCAAGAAGAAGTGCAGACACCAAATATGTTACTGAGAGGCAGAGTGGTGCTGTGCGCTGTGTAGCTACAAGTAAATGTGATACCAAGGGAACCGTGGTAAGTCAGCATGCAGTTTCCACCACCACACAATTGCCTGTAGTCACTGCATTCCTGTGTGGCCAAACACAAGGCCGTGCTGACTTTCTGCTCACCCTTTGACAGAAATATGAAACTTGAGTTGAAAACTGGTGCTGAATCTGATTCCTGCCTGGCGATGTTAGGAGCTCCTAGGGAGATGGAGACTTCGGAGCAAAATGCATTATAGGTGGCAATTGTTAGTCAGAGAAGTTTTCAGGCATGTGATGAGGCAACAGGGAGCACAAATGACTCCAGACATCCTGAGGGGGCCAGTGGCAGAAGCTTCTCCTGCCTCCTGTTGATTCTCAGCTGAAGGAGAAAACTGGTCCAGAAGAAGCAGTCTTAGGCTCAGGGTTAATGGAATCGCTTCCCCCCACTAGAGTTGGTAATGGGGACTCGAGGGAAGACAGAGGCTAGGACACACACAGAGCCAAGATGGATTTCCTGCATGTGACAGCATCTCATCTCAAATGCCTGAGGGATTTTCGTGTCTGCAGTGGGATGTGCATTGAAATACAATCACTGTCAATGAATGGCATTTCAATCCACCACTCGATGATGACACTGCCTCACACACATTTCAAAAAGCAAAGCAAAAATTGCTCAAGGTCAAAGCAATGCCCACCACATTCTCAAAACAGCAACTGATTTCTTGCTATTTGTATCCTCTTCTGCAAGAGTTTCCTCCAGCAGATTGTAGGACAAAGCAGACAGTAAAATGATTGTCCTAGCAGAGAAAACACAGAGGCAGCAAATATTTCCAGTCACAATGAAGGTAGTAGGGCTTCATGATGTAAAACGTAATAGCACGTTTATATGTATGCTGAAATATAGGTGAGGAAAAAGTTTATGCCATACTTCCCACACAAAAGGTATAGGTGAACCAGTGGCTCCTGGGCTCAGAGCTGTGCCTGGCAAGACCCACGTGGGCATTTGGCCCCAGGATCTCAGTGCTCACTCTATAAAGGTCGTAAAACATGTCAGGACCCATTCTCTGATCTGACACAGCGTGGCTCATCATCCCTCACACCCAAAACAGGGCAGCCCGATCCACCCAGCGTTGGCAATGATCCCTGCTCCAAGCTAACCCCCTTCTTCTCCAAATCACACCCAGAAGATGCCTGGTACTGCACAAGCCGCCCTGTGCCAGGACCATTAAGGACAGGGTGCTTCCAGTGAAGGGGGACAAAAAGCCATTGCCCTGGTGCATCTCCCAGTGGAGATGAGGCCAACATCTCATCTTCATGCCAACAAGCCCCAGGTGGGACCACGGAGCCCCCGTTGTTAATCTAGAGGCAAAGTTCATTTCTGAAGGAAACCAGCTCTGCCTCAAAGACCTGAAAAAGCAATAGTTGCCTTAGAGCAGCCCACAAGTAAAAAAGGTATCGAGATGGAGAAAACCTAAAAGGTCCCATGGAAAAACAGATTACTCACTGTGATAGCATAGGTGGAACCACTTCTAAATGAGGTATGAGAACGCAACAAGCCCCACTAAGTTGCGTGGGTGCTTCTCCACAATTCTCGCTGTGTCATTAACGAGTGCTCCAGCTCAGTACTTGGTTCCCAGTTGTGTTTGTGGCTGGCTGGCCTGGTAGATAACCCATGCTCAAAGACTGGCTCTAAAACCTGGCTGAAAACCTGAAATCCTTCGGCCATGGCTCTTCGCTCTCTCTTTACCCTCTGAAAATGCTACCAGCAAAGCCCAAAGCTTCACTCCAGCTACTCTTGACTCTGCCCAAAGCATCATTAGCTCCTGCTGTGATGCATGCCAGTTGGTGCAAAGGTTCATCTCATGCCAAATCGTTTCCCATGCTTTTTTTCCTTTAGCCCTCCTCTAACAGTTTCCAGCATCCTGTTTACCTTCCTGTCTGCTGCTGCAAAGTGAGCAGAGGCTTGGTGAGGATGAGTCACGGTGACTGCAGCACCTCATTCCTCAGCGCTTACAGCTGGCCTCCAGCATCAGGCCTCCTTTTCCCATCTATGTTACTTTCCTTACATTGATGGATTCCAGTTACTCCTTAAAATACCCCATCAGCTTTTATTTTCAGTACCTTGAATACCTTTATCTCAGTAAACTGTCGTGCTGCTGCTCACCCCGCACAGCACGGGGCTGGCGCAGCTCTGCAGAGCTCCAAAGGGAGCAATTCAGGAACTGCTGACGCTGTTTTCCGTGTAGTAATGTCATGCTGAGCAAGCCCGAATTTCAGGATGCATAATTTATCAACTGCCCATATTTATTCTGGATTGAATGGACTGTGCTTTTGTCCAGAACACAAAAGCTGGTTCCAGACAGCAGTATGGACAAGTGCAGTGAGCCAGGCATAAAGTACAGCCTTACTTACACAAAACAATTAGTGTTCACCAACAGTATTACAGTAAACACCAATGTGTAGGTTTTAGGAGATGTGAGCAGCCTTTGAAGTAGCCCAGGCGACAGCTTCCATATGAGAAACCCATATTCATATGGGGAACCCATGTGGCAACACCTCAACACGCCTCTCCTACCTCTCCTGCAGTGCTGCAGCATCCTTCTGGCTGCCGTGTGGAGCAGAAACCAGAAAGACAAGCAGCAGGGATGGGGGAGCAGGGGTGTATGACCTGAGCGTGAAGGAGAAAGACAACACAGACATCAACATTATCAGGAGGCAGCAATTATAACCAAGCTCAAGCGTGCCTATTCAAAACCAAGTCGCTGTTCAACAGGAACAGAGCTTGGGCAGTACCGTTTGCTGTTTTATTTTCCCCTGAATGTACTTCATATACCAGTGGGATTGTTCTAGGAGTAAAGCCTTCGAGTGCTCTTCAGACACTTGCAAAACATTTCCATCTACAGGAAATGATGTGCTCCTCTTTGCTTCAGCTGCAGAACAGAATATTTAAGCCTCTGCTCATATCATTCCCCAGAGAGGCACTGTAATTATGCTTGAGATATCTAACATCGCATTATACTATCACTGTCAGGACAATCAAGTTATAAATTACAAAATCCAGTGGCTGACCCAAGACTAACCAAGTAGTTTCTGTGTTCCAGGTGATTAAAGAGAACGAAGGAAGGAAAGCCACCACTACTCTGCCTTATGCTTCCTCGCACTGGAGCGAGAGGAGGCACCAAACACGCACAGAGCATAAAGTTATCACTCCTCACATGAAATCCCACATCAATGACTTCAATGACTTTCTTTTAAAGCTGCCATTAGAAAGTTTCATTGCCCCATGTATTTTCCAGTGAAGGACACGTTCAAAACAGAACAACCCCCAGAAGACCAAGAACACTTAACCTACGCAACACAAATTTCTCAGACGAGCTCCAAGAAACGTGACACTTTAATGCATCTCTCAGCTCCCCACACTACCATCAAGCCATTTCTGAGCAGATACACTTATGTGTATCCAGAGATACACAAGAAAAATCTACAGATATAAAATTTTATTTAAGCTAGCTGAGGGTGTGGATTTGGCTCAGGATTGTTTATCCTTGAATTTAAAAAGAGTGACTGCAAATAATATTAAAGAATAGAAAAAGTAGTCAATCTTTTGAAAACTGTCACAAATTTTGAAAACACTTGTATAAATTTTGTGAACTTTATATAGACTTAAAGGCGCATCATTTGGTTACCATGAATAATGATATCTGAAAATATTAGTACTTCACCCTAAACTTTACATGCATCATGAATGTGTTTATATTTAATTTCAAGAGGGTATCAAAAGTGATAATGGTTAGAAAAATATATACATTTTTGTCTCTTCAAGAAAAAAAGTGGTCATTTGAAGTAACTGTCAAATAAAATACTAAAAAAATCCCCTCCACAGATTTTTTTTTCCACAATCCAACATAAAATATAGGTTTATATACAGCTTATGCAATCTGTCATTTTCAAAACATATAGCCAAAGGTTTTTTTAAGTACAGAAAAACATGTTACTGCTCTCTAAACTCTTGGCTGCACCAATGCATGATTGTTTAGGCAAGCCAAAACAGGAAAGCCACATGGTGATACACAAAGCAATCGTAAGAAAGGTAAGGAACAAATGGAAGAACGCAAGAGCAAAAGAAAGCATACTGGTTAAGATAACATCGAGAGGAATATTGACCAAGAGTGGAATACATGGACTCTCAAATAACATGCAGTAATTTCTACAGGAAGAAAAAATATATATTCCAGGTATTAAAAGGACACTTTCATGGTACTTCACAATTTTTTAGAAGTAATAATCATGATTACAGTCTACTGGAAACAGCCCGGACTGAAGTTTCAGTGGACACAGTTTGTTGCTGTGCTTCAGTTTTTCAGTATTAAACTCCAATTGCACAAACACCAAGCAAAACAAAACAAAACCTTTTAAATGTTTTTAAAAGGAAGTGAGATGGGAAGAAACTTTCAAAAACCATGTGCTTTCAGTACCTGGGTGCAATGCAGTAGCCAACATGCCCGTGGTTTGATTAGTACTCGGTTAAAGTAATTCTGGTGTAAAGGATGATTTCGGAAGAGTGATATGGCATTTGCAACAGTGACTGACATTAAAGATACAGTGACATTTCAAAATCTGAAAGTCTTTAGTGTCCTTTTAAGTGTCAGCATACTAGTATCTTAGCTGCAAATGAAAAAGAAGAGAGGCAGATCCTAATGAAATAACCCAAATCAAGGATTTTCTTACAATATTTCACAGAAATGAAGAAATATTTTATGGAACTATTGAACAGAAAGAAGCATGAAGGATAATAGCAGCATATGGTTTACAGTTTTCACTTTTCAGTTTATTAATATTAGTGGTGCAGTCTGCAGTGGATAAAGTGAGGGGTGAAATTCTGACAAAACTGGCAACTGTCTACCATATGTCAACACTTAATTATGGTCCTTGTAAACAGCTAACTCCTCTTTGAATTTTAATTGCAAAGGAAAGAATATTTACATATAATATATATGTATATAACCACAAAACCAAAATTAAGTCAAATCCTGATCAAGGAAATTGCATTTTGAAGAAAACGTAATACAATATTAAATAGTACATGTCCAAAGATTTTAAAGGCATCGGGATCTTCATGTTTTCTTCTTCCAGTCATTTCCCCTTAATAGATTAGGGATTTCATTTCAGAGTAAATAAGTGGAAATATTATAGAGCAGCTCCTGTAAAGTATAGCTCCGCTACTGAAAAATGCTCGAGGCGTGGTAATCCAGGACTCTGACTTAAAGCAGAAATAAACAGCATAGAGTGCCACAGCAAAGAAGTGGCCAATCAGTACCATTGGCTTAGGAGATAACCTGTATAAAAAACAGAGATAAAACATGTAAATAAACAGAACAAAAAAATCATTGTCAAATTTTCAATTTACAAATTGAGCTGTTTCCTTAGGATTACACACAACCTGCTGATGTAGACAGCTGTGATCCTGATGTGATCTCAACTAAAAATATGTAAATAAATAAGTCTGATCATCTTGGAGCTGCTACAACCCCTGTATTCCTTTCAGAGGATAGCCAACATACAGACTACTGGACATGAAGAGAAAGCAGGGGTGTATCTATCTTTAGCAGCTCCCAGGAGGTTATACAGGCTCTACCAGTTTTAGCTCCCATTCCAAAATGGGAGAAATATAAATGTACACATTCTCACATGTTCAAAGGAGAAGCAGGTCCAGGGATGTGATTGTCCCCCTGTACTCGGCTCTGGTGAGGCCGCACCTCGAGTACTGTGTTCAGTTTTGGGCCCCTCACTACCAGAAGGACATGGAGGTGCTTGAGCGAGTCCAGAGAAGGGCGACGAAGCTGGTGAGGGGCCTGGAGAACAAGTCCTACGAGGAGCGGCTGAGGGAGCTGGGACTATTTAGCCTGGAGAAAAGGAGGCTCAGGGGTGACCTTATCACTCTCTACAGGTACCTCAAGGGAGGCTGTAGCGAGGTGGCGGTTGGTCTGTTCTCCCACGTGCCTGGTGACAGGACGAGGGGGAATGGGCTTAAGTTGCACCAGGGGAGGTTTAGCTTGGGTATTAGGAAGAACTTCTTTACAGAAAGGGTTGTTAGGCACTGGAATAGGCTGCCCAGGGAAGTGGTGGAGTCACCATCCCTGGAGGTCTTTAAAAGACATTTAGATGTAGAGCTTAGGGATATGGTTTAGTGGAAGACTTGTTAGTGTTAGGTCAGAGGTTGGACTCGGTGATCTTGGAGGTCTCTTCCAACCTAGGCTATTCTGTGATTCTGTGATTTATTATGCATTCACTAGTTTCAGGGGTCATTCATAAACACCTTGATATTTACCTGTTTCCCTGTTCCTTTTGCTGACTTATGGGAGACCTCATCTGTCACTATTCTCAGCTTGTCAAGCATGAGGCATCTCCACCAGCTCCTCACTCAAACTCCCATGCCACCTATATAAACTCTAGCTTGTAGAAGCCCCTTTAAAAAAAAATAAAAAAGGCAGCGAAGACATGGCTGCAAATAACACTCCAAACTTTAGTATAACCCTAAAAATATTGGCATGGGGAGAATGGTCCACATGAGCAAAGTTGACTGATTGAGAGCAAAGCAGATTCTAAGAGAGGCTCACAATGCTTGATCTGGCTGACATTAGTATGATCAGTGCACTGAACTTACACAGACAGCAATCCAACAGGCCCCGAGACACACTCTCCACCAAGTCTGAAGTAATGGAAACAGGCTCTCTTCAGCTGATGCAAGGAATCTATAAAATGAATTAAAATGACTCAGCAAAGACAACGAACAGATACTGAAAACTTTTTTAGCAAATGCAACAGAGATGCAAAATCCAGGACTTTGGCACTTCGGTAGCTGCTGCTCTGCTAAATTCAGTTGGATTTGGAGATGGTTTTATTTAAGTAAAAGTTAAACTTCTGGAATATCTACATATTCCTGAATACCAACTGACACAAGAACAAGTGATTTCAGCTATTTTGTGTTTTGTTATCAGTATAAACAAACATACTAATATGTTCATATACATAAACTTTCCCTCCCCAGACATATTTATTTACCAAATTTGAATTAATCAGAAGTTATCTTTAAAATATATTTACCATCTGTGGCAGCAAAAAGTTCATAAAGTGCTTGGGCAAGAACATTCACTACAAAAGAATGAGACTTTTTTCTTGACCAGTAAAATGATTTTTTTGCCTGCAAAAGGAAAAAATACATTTATATCAGGGAATACAGAACAGCATTGAAGTGATTTCTAAGTAGGTGATATGAGTCATACCCATGGGAAAACAGAGTGCATTTAGAGATACACTGGGTATGTTCCGAGCTAGGTCATTAAGGGACTTTGGATATTTGTTAAACCAGTTACGTGGCTCCTCTGACACTGAATATAGAAAAAAAAAGGGCAGTTTCAGGGTGTGCTTCATCTCATCCTATGGTAGTTGGCTGGGGTAATTCAGACACTGGAAGGATAACACTTGCTTAGTTCTCCCTGTTGACTGAGAATAAATAGAAAATATCTGAAAGTCTGAGGTGATCAGCTGAGATGTAGGTGTCTGCATTTGGTCAGGGAAGGTTTGTATTGTCCTGACATTCCTTTTAAAAGTTTCTCACTTCAAAACAAACAAACAAAAACAAACAAAACAAACAAACAAAAAAGAAACATAAAACTTTTTTGAATAATTTATTTGTGGTGTATAATTATTCCGGCTGTCATTTAGCCAAGTCAATATGCCTGCCCTGATCAAAAGTGGTAAACAAATAAATCAGGAATCTATCATCTGCTGATCAGATTTTTTTGGGTCTAAATCTCAGTGATGGTGCTGATTCATGGGCAGGAAGGATGCCTCTTAAGTCTCTGCTGTGGGATTAATGTGTCAGACAAGAGGCTGGTGGAGTGTCAAGAGGTACCTTGACAAACTCGGTGTACATGCTCATTATTCTCTAACAACACTCATGCAAGGTAATGGTGCAAACCCGTCCAAACCCATCCCATATGAGCTCACTCTACATTAACGAAAACACTACCAACGCAGGATCATCAGGTACTACGCTAGTACAGCATGACTAGACACAGCACACCAGTCTCCTGAAGCAAGACTGATCAGTAAGCCCTGTCTTGTGTCTGCCTCACAGCCATAGCACTCAGTAATCATAGCTGTTTACTGATGCCTAATGCATGATTTGTATGAATTATGAAGAACTGTGACCCACTACTAACTTACATGTCCCCCGCTGTATAAAACTTAAAAGCGTGTCATCTGAAGTGGAACAGGAGTCACCCAAACTAAGTCCAAAATAAAGCTTTACCTTAAGAACATCAGCATCTTCATAAAGGTCTGGAATATCCTGGAGCAAGCTTCTCCATATTTTGACATCGTTTAAAACAACGCTCATTCCTCCACCAGTCAGAGGATGTCTTATATTATATGCATCTCCCAAAAGAAGAACTCCTAAGCAGAAGAAAAAGATTAACGGGCTACTGCACAAACACTGTATAAGCTTAGAACTCAAACCCTCCGTTACCAAGCTTATGGAGAATTCAGTCCCACCAGGAAATAAGATGAATAACTAGGAACTGAGGAAAAAATAAACATAAAGGGGAAAAAAGAGATGCCCTTACTTTAACAGATTTAAAAAGCCCAAGTTCAAAGTGTTTTCCCCTCTATAGATACATGTGTGTATGTCAAGGAATACACATACAAAGAGTTCAAGGGAATTTCTTTCCTTTTTTTAAAACCAAGTTTGCCTTAAAAAGACCAAACTTATACAAGCATGAGCAACTGAGTTATTTAAAAAGTGATGCAGACATTGATTTAAAGTTTTGTGTATAAATAAACATTCTAGTTAAACTGTGCCAAATGCATACATTTTCAAACTATTATCTTTTTCATGAAAGGATGAAATAGTTGTACGGAGCAACAAGCATACATCTATGAAAACACGGCCTTAAGTCTCAGAAGTTTATAATGCCGCCCTCCCACCCCCTTTATTTTACAATACCCACCTTTTTTGTTAACAGCTGAAGGAGGCAAGAAGCTTGCTGGCATAGTCCTTAAACGATCATTCTGAACTGCTGCTAAAAATGGCTCCTTCAGGTGATCTGCAATAACCAATGTTTTCAGTTACACTACTTTGGTAGAATCTTAAATAATTTGCACACAACTCGTTTTAACCTCTTCTCAGAGAGGTAAACCTTCCGAACTACTAAACTCCTGGATGTCAACTGAACAAACCGCTATTTGATGTGGAATCTAAGTGAGAACAGTTACTGAAACAGGAACTGTATGTATGGAAAAAAAACAAACAGGCAGTTCAAGGGATTGAAGGAAACGTGCCTTTTTTTGGCAGACTCCAGTTGTGACAGCCATGAAAGGAAAGTTCTCTAAACTTACCAGGTAGTTGTGGATGAATGTTCTCAATCATATATTCTTTTAAGTTTTTTGGCATTTTCCCTCGAATATCAACGAGGACTCGAGTCTCAGTTGAAGAAATCTGATAGATTAACACTGGACTAGTTTTAGCTAAAACAAGTTCAGCGTAATGAGTTTTAAATTGTGATGCATCCTAAAAGGAAAAAAAAGGAAGGGAGAAGGATTGAAATCAATTAATGAAAGGATGCTAAACTTCAGATACACAAAATCATTTTCTGACATACTTCAAAATAAAATCCTGTATCAAGTTCATATTCTTTTTTTCTTTAAACAAACGATAAAAATGTTTTCAAGAAGAAAGTTCTGAACTTCTATGTAGTTACAGTTCTTTTGACAACACATTTTAATATTTACTAAATACCTGTTTTTAATATTTACTAAAGCACATGTTGTGACACTTTTCATTTGAAAACTTAACTAGCATTTAAAACGTGCCGTTGAAAAGCTGTAATGTAATCAGTGTAGTAGCTTTTCATAAGATCATTCTTAAGCTCACAGCTGCTAGGATATCTAAAACTCAAGGTCTTTGCTCCCTGAACGAGTGCCTTAGCAGTAAGAATACTGTGAAAAAAAAAAAAAAAGTGTGTCACTATCTTTGGTATAGGTATTTTAATATAAACTAGTCAAAACACCCATATCCAGAGAAACAACTTTACAAAGTAAGTTCCAGCCGTGCCTACCTCTAATCCACACATTTGAGCCAGTGCACACATTGCAAAGGCTTATGTGAGATACTGCAACATTTTTTTCCTCCAGTATTTTCCATAATCTGCTTCAGTGCTCAGTTTAAAGTAGCTATGTTGAAACCTAATCCGGTTGTTTAACCCTCTCTTGCTCAACTACAGGGAAATTATCTGACTAGATTTCTGGCTTGAAGAGTAGAGTTTGGTGTTAATCCAACTTTTAACCACAATATTCATGTAAAAAAAATGGCTCACAGTTATTTAGATGTATACTTGTACCAAATATGTTCAATCTGATGCAGCAAGTTCAGCTATCCTAGAGATGGGACAGAGTATGCATTAACAATTTAAAAGTTAAAAAAAAGAGATGCAAATTTCCAAGCACTTCTCAATGTGACACAGAAACTGATAGAATAGTTGAAGAAATATTTAAAAGGATCGTTCTAACTGATTCTGTTGAAAAACATTTAATGTTAGAATTAAAGATAGTCCTTACAACAAACTGTCAGCAGTTGCTTTAACAAAGAGTGCTTAAGTCTTTCATAGAAATATTCTCTACCTATGTGAACTTCTGTAAGCCTGCAATTGCATTTGATTTAAGTATGTCTTGCATAAATCTCCTTTCACAGACTTCTGAACACCTCTTTCATTTTACAAAGCTCTACTATAAACTCCCCTTCTGTACAAGCTCGTATTAATGGGTTCTGCAGGTACCTATGCATTTGGATTGAAAAAACAACCAAACAACAACAACAAAAAACACCACCACCAAACAAACAGGCCAAAGAGGTATTGGAAAGAAAGCTTGTGAACATTTCCCAAGGACAAATAGACAGCCTGTGGAGAGCAGCAATCCTGTTGATCCAGAGGAGCTAGTAATACATTATTATACACGCAGGAACATATACACCTGGGGCACTCTCCAAACACCACTCAGAAGCTCTTGGATTATCACTACGACCCTTTGCTCCTCATTACAAAGCCAGGTTTGGCCTGCTAAGCACTGCCCCAGCCAAGCAACTTTGAATACGAGAGCCAGGTACATGAGTGAATAACTCAACGTGCTGTGCACAAATCTGCCATTAATAACTGCAGATTGAGTCTGTTAATAACAACAGATTAATTAATAAAAGGTATTCCAAGAAATGCTTATTGTGACCCCTGTACCCACAAAACACATGCTTGGCCCCCTTTTAGGGTAAAAGCACTTTCCAAACCATATACAATAAATGGTGGGTTTTGGTACCACCACGCAATGATCTTTCCAAGAACACTTGGATGCTTCAAAGCCTCTCTGCAAGACATCAGACTCAGGGATTCTTCTCATTTCTCGGTATAGTTCATAACAAAGTTAAAAAATGACAATTCAGTGAAATCCAGACACACAGTAAGAAAAGGTAGCATATTGGCTTATATGCAGTAATACTCCAAAGTTACCTTCAAAATGCAACCAACAAAATGGGATGAAACAGTAACGTTGTTGGAGACCAAGTTTTTTCTAAATTTGGAGAAAAGTCCATCGGCTACAACAGTAAGTGGTGCATGAAGTTCCTGCAGCATAACAGAAAGATAGGATATTTTCAATTTTGTTTCGTAACAATGGGAAACAACTCTCAAGCCCTCCTTATCAGTTGCCCATTAGATGTTCTTCAAAACAATAAGCATGTAAGAGGTCCACAGACCACATTTATAAAATGTCTGTTAGAAATAAAATACTTCTGCTTTCCTTACCTTGATATTAAACTATTTATTCTGAAATTTAGCCCAACAATATTCCTCAGCTTTTTTAGACATGCAATCACATAAGACAGTTACAGGGACTGTGTCAGAACTCTGATAAAATGGACAAGAAAATAGAATAATTGCTTCGTTCAGCCTCTAATGCTCTTCAGGAAAAAAAAAAAAAAAAGAAAGAACCACTCATATGCAACTAAAAAACAAACCAAAGCGTAATAAACCCAAATACAGTCAACATGTCCAGGTCTTCATTAAAAGAACAAGCAGTGGACTCTGAACAGTTCCTAGTATACTCAGGAACTATAAACAGAAATACTGTAGATAGAGAAAATACAAAATAAAAACTGAGTAAACAGATTAGGTTTGGTCTGAACACATGCATAAATTCCTAATGTTTAATACATACACTGTTACCTAACGTGAGCGAATTATTCTGATTGTCAAAATATATTTTTAAGCATTTTATTGTTAAGGTAACGTTGTAACACCAGAACGAGAAAGCTTTTAGAGGTAGATGTTTCTTCCCTCTATGCACAGCGTTCTCATTGCCATTTGCAGCTAAATCACTGAATATACATAACTGAATATATATATTGATAATGAGCATTAGTCCTTTGTCTTCACACACTTGGCATGAGCAGAAAAAATAATTTGCCTTTGAAGCTTCCAGGTTGCAACAAGGCCAAAAAAAAAAAAAGGCATTATTACTTCATTATTACTATTGGATAGAAGCGTCTGGTGAGGCACTGGTGGTGTTACCCAGCTGGGTGGCCAAGCTCCACCACAACCGCTCTTTCTCCCGCTCAATGGAAAAGGGGGAGAAAATACAAAGGAAAGGGCTCAAGGGTTGAGATAAGGACAGGGAGATCACACAACAGTCGTCATCACAGGCAAAACAGACTCACAGTAGAGAGATTATAAAATTAATTACCTATCGCTAACAGACTAGAACAGTGAGAAATTAAAAACAACCGAAAACACCATCCACCCTCTTCCACCTCCTCCCCCCAAGGGGCGCAGAGGAACAGGGAATGGGGACTGCGCTCAGTCCTTGACTCACTCACGGTCCCTCTCTGCCCCTGCTCCATGTGGGGTCTCTCCCACGGGATGCCGTCCTTCCCGAGGGGGCTGCCCACAGGCAGCAGCTCTTCAGGAACTGCTCCCACAGGGCTCTGTCCCACGGGGTCCATCCCCCAGGAGCAAACTGCTCCAGCACGGGTCCCCCACGGGCGGCAGCTCCCCCCTGACCCCCTGCTCCTGCGTGGGCTCCTCTCCACCGGCTGCAGCTCCGGCCCGGGGCCTGCTCCTGCGGGGGCTCTCCATGGGCCACAGCCTCCTCCAGGCCACATCCACCTGCTCCACCGGGGGCTCCTCCACGGGCTGCAGCGTGGAGATGTGCTCCATGTGGGAGCCATGGGCTGCAGGGGGACAGCCTGCTCCACCACGGCCCTCACCACAGGCTGCAGAGAACTTCTGCTCTGGCACCTGGAGCACCTCTCCCCCTCCTTCTTCACTGACCTTGGCGCCTGCAAGGCTGTTCCTCACTCCTCTCACTCTCCCAGCTGCTGTTTAACAGCAGGTTTTTTCTTTTTTAACTCTGCTCTCAGAGGTGCAAACAATATCGCTTATTGACTTGGTTCTGGGTAGCGGTGGGCCCCTTTGGAGGCGTCTGAAACTGGCCCTTATCTAACACGGGGCAGCTGCTGGATGTTTCTCACAGAGGCCACCCTTGCAGTCCTCTGCTACCAAAACCTTGACCTGTAAGCCCCATGCAGGCACCATGTGAATTCTACATCTACATGGAATGAGTTGCTCTAAGAGCAACTGTTCTCTGTTCTCTCCTGCACAGCAGTGGGACTCAGTCACTTGTGTGACATGATCTTTACATCTTTTTCTGTGTGAACTTGGACAAAATGAGATGAGAGTAGAGCTGAGTAGATATCTACGTAATATATGTTTTAAAATACATTTATATCCCTGAATAATATACATGTTTTTAGTCTTTGAGCTTACGGAAATGAGTTCAGAAACAGTCCAAGAGACAGAGCTAAAATAACTTCTTTCCTTTGGATAATTGCAAGCTCTAATTATTCCTGCAATTAGAGCAAGGTCTCCTGCCCATATGGATTCCCCGTTGTTTAATGAGCTGAATACTCATACTACAGTTTTTCCACAGTCAACATACTAAGACCTTTCCTCTCTTTAATTGCCTCTTTTTGATAAATTTTATAACTTGACTTTTATCATGCTGGCTAAATTAAACCTCATTTCACAGAACAAAAACCTCAAAGGTAACATGATGGAGACTGGGGATGTGGAGAATAGAAAACCACAGACATATAACATACATTACCCTCCTTTCCTCATGAAAGCAAGCTAAGGAACAGAAACAGTCTCCCCTGCCCGCCCTGTAAATAGTTCCCCAGCTGTAAAAATTAACAGATGGTGCAAGAAATTTCTGATAAAAAATACTTCTGTGTTTCCCACGTTTCTGTAATCAAAGGCTAGCAAATTATAGAACTCTTTCCAGCTATGGAACATCAGCTTTCAAAGAAAAATGTGAACTTACTTATCCCCATTGTACAGACAAGAAACTCAAGGCTTTAAGAACATCCATGCTCTTAGAAATGACATCAGCTAAAACACTGGTCACCCTATTGTTGGTCGAATAGGTCATATTAAAAACTACAACGATAAAATCCATAAATGTGTAAAGCTTAAAAGATTTCCAAGCAAAATATTCACTATTCCTCCCCCTGCCAAAAAAAAAAAAAAGTCTGTATTTCTGGATGATTGAGCCAATTGGATATGGAAAAAAAACAAACACAACCAACCAACCAAACAAAGCCAAACAAAAGCAGAACCACAAAACCTTCTCACCTCCAAACTCCCTATCTTTCCAATACCCATGTGTGATTCAATGGCTTACTATACTATGGTGGACTTGCTACTATTCTATTATTAATTTCACAGGTCTTTAAAGGCAGGCAGGCCAAGGAATGGGACTTGAAACTCCCTTTTCCTCCTGCTACCTCACCAAGGACGGTGTTTCTCCTCAGCTGTCTTACAGCTCCATAAGCAGAGCACTCCACCATCCAGTGGGCTGAAATGCCTTTTGCCCAAGCAGGCTCAAAACCGGCTCTCCCACCTCTTGGACAAGAAATTTTAAAATGCTCTTTTACATATTGTTTCATACGACCATTTCCATTTTCATTTCTAAATGATCTAAAGATGAGAGATTTTGTTAGCAGTGCTTAGAACTGGATCTGCCAACTACTCAGAAGCTTTCTGAATCTTGTACACAGGGCAGCAGAGCACAGACAGGAGATTCCTGCCTCCCCCACCAGAGCACATCTGAAGACACTTAGTACATAACTTCAGGAAGCAAAGGAATTTTAAAGCCATCAAAGGGGAAACTTTCAAATTTGGCTTTTCTAGAGAATAGGCAGTATATCCAGAACTTCAGGACACATGCTCTACCTAGATTGGTCTCTCCTAAACTTTTTATTAAATATTCACTCAGTTTCATAGCATTTAGCCAGCAATTTAGTGTTAATTGGGGCAAAGAACAATCACATGCAATTGAAATAGGCCAGAATTCTCTTTCTGTGATTCAATGACTGGATATAGTTATATTCTGACTTTCAGACACCTCAGTCAATGGCGGAGGTATACATGGAAATGTAGACCACTGTGTACAGACAAAGAATTAATCTTAATACATTGCTTTTTCCATTAGTAATTTTCAAAAGATTTTAAGCTCTAGACATACAAATATGGAAGAAAAAAAAAAACAAACAAAAAAAAACAAACAAAAAAACAAACAAAAAACAAAACAAACAAACAAAAAAAAACAACAAAACAACAACAACAAAAAAAAACAACAAAGCACTGAATTCTCCAGAGACACTGATACCAGAAGCTGCACAAGAAGTTATAAAAAGAATTCCCATATGCCAGGACTGCCTCCACTAGAAAGCAATCTCCCTTTATTAAAGCTTTCACCTCCTCGGTAACTGCAGTTTCTCTGCACCACTGATCTGAAATAGCAGTGTTTCTAAAATGCTATATACATATAATTCTACTCCCACAGCAGTTCAACGAAGTTCAAAACAGAAAACTGTCTCACCTTAGTATCTCCAGTTTCTTTGTCCTTGTACTGAACACCCACTACACAATCATCTTCTTCAAGCAGTTGTAACACAGTCCCTTCAATGAATTTTGCACTGGAGTAAAACAGAGGAGTTAGAACAGAAGGGAAGAGGATTAAGGATGCATTTCAAGGCACTAGGCACAGAAGAAAAACCTGATTTTCACTAATCTTGTCTCTGCCAACAAATTTTGTTTAAGTATTGCAAAGATGTGTCTTTGATCACTATTCCAAAGCCACACTAAGTGTCAAAAAGTGCTTGTCATTAATTTCAGTTCAACACAGCCATTTGGCTGGATATTTGAGGATATTCTAAAACCATAATGCTCAACGTAAACGCCCTACTACTTAGCAGAATCCCCAGTTTTGCCTGAGGTGTTCCAGGGCCATGTGAGAGACACAGGGAGGAGCCTGACACCTAATAACAGTCAGAAACCAGCCAGCTGAGTCATTTCTGCTGAACAGAGTGTAATGCTGACACTCCAAGTGCAGCCTAACTCCAAGTAGAAGAGCAAGAGCCAAAGCAGCACAGCAATAGTTGACAGGAACCAAATTTTTAAATTTAGATTATTTGGGACTATTCTTTGTGAGTTCTGTAAACTATCTAATCTGTTTAGGACAGAAACAGAAAGATCTGATAATGCTTATGACCAGAGTTTGAACAGAGCATCCCTTGCATTATACCTCCCCACCTATTTGGGTTTCACAAACAAGGTTTCTGCCAACTTAAATCCCTTGCTGGGTCTGAGCTGTTAAATCTGATCCCAGAAATTCAGGCCAGCTTGAAAGGGACACTCTCTACTTCACAAATATTTTCATACCCATATGGAACACAACTTCAAGAAATGAGATGAAGACCCATACGAGAATACAACTTGATACTTTAGGCTCTCAAAGGAAACACGAGTGATTGAATTCATCTAGATTGAATTAATCCAGAGAACACCTATCAGGTTAAATCTCACAAGTAAGATGTGGAAGTGACCAGCTTAACCTTTCCAAGCAACAAGCAGGTTGGCGTTTATCAAAATACGAATGGTTATGCATAAGGACACCAACAGGAACTCCAACAGCAAGGGAATGCAGCAACCTGTTAGTTAACAGCAGGTGAATCAGTTCTGTGGATCCTACTAGCTTTTATATTTCTTCTATAGCTGTTATTTCATTTATTGAAGTGCTTACTTCTTTTTCTGATTCTAATCCACTATAAAAAAATAATTAACTAATGATGCCCTGCCTCTTTTCTCTGCAGAATCAATTTTACTCATCTGAAATTAATTCATATATCTTAATAGAGATAAAGAGGATATAGAATCATAGAATTATTTTTATAGTGGGTTAGAATCAGAAAAGGAAGCACTTAAATAAATAACAACTATAAAATAAATATAAAAATATATATTAATCAGTAGTCATTATTCCCTATATTTTCATAAGTTATAAGATGAAAAACAAAGCTTCACAGCACTATTAAGAGTATTTAATCTCCCCGAGCCTTGATTTAACATGCATTTTTCTGTGCTATAATGAAAATTAAAGCAAACATATGCAAAATGAACATTAAAGAACAAAATGAGCATTAAAGAAAGTGTGGAAGAAGGCCTAAAGATTGAATTTATGATTCAAACAATCTTTTAAGCAGAAATGTATAAAAGCTTATGTACAGCTCCTGGAGTTTCCCACAAATTCAATAAACAGATGTCCAAATTGCACTGAACTCAAAGCCTTAACAAGAAAGCTTTAGCTTTTATCACTAGTAAATGGAGTTGTCATTGATTTTAACCGTATTTCAGAGTTGCTGTATTTTAGTGTTAATAATTCATATCATATAAAAGCTATGATAAGAGAAAGTAATTTTCCAGTTCAGGATAAAGACAAGTAAAGTAAAAAGAAGATAATGCCTTGTATATTTCCCTGGTAAGCAGTATCTATGGAAGAAAACCCTACCCAATAGAAACAGCATCTAGAATCTATTCTGTTTTAAGAAAAGTTACCTTCTTATCTCTTTTATACAAGGAAGTGATCAGTTAAAGTGGAAATACCAAACACTAGTTTTTACTTCATTAGGAAGAGGACTTCAAGATTCGAAAATACAGAAGTTACTGGCAGTAGCTCTTTCCAGATATTTAGTGTTTCTTTCAGCTATTTTGCTTGACTTCTTGTTAGCAGAAAAAGCAGAACATGCAAATGTAAAATAAGTCTGATCTCTTGAATCATAAACAACACCTCTGGGAGAAATGACACCAGGTGTATCAAACATTTCTTTACCAAAGAAGTTCTATACATTGCTCCCTGAGGAGAGGTTGCTGCTTCTGGTACAATATCAAACCCAAGACTCAGTAGAAGAGAATCAGCTTTTAGCCCTGGATTGTTCTCTCACATGGACAGGCCAGCATCTTGTCTCATATTTGAAGCCTATATTCTCATAAATTTAAAGATTAACTTATCCCACAGTCAAATGTATGAAGTATACTCCATGCATATGTCCTCAGAAAACAGAAAGAGTAACTATAGCTGTCACTTTGTCTCAATCTTGCCCACTGGAGCCCTCTGTGTTGGGACAGAACGAAATGGACAGGGAACCTCACTGACCCTGGGAACGGTGCTACAGAATCTCAGGCTCCAACCTATGACATTGACTATCACCATGAGACTCACTTGGGCTCTGCCATAGCTGCCTTTCGGAGCCCCATGATGAACTTGCCATGATGAAAAGACCTTCCGCTCGCTACACGGCCATCTTCAGATGTTGGATAAGGAATTTCAACCTCCGACTTGGTCTCTATGTCATGAATTACGTAGCCATTTACTGTTTGTGCATCGATACCTTCTACTGTATCTGCAAAATAAAAGCCAATAGAAGAGTTTTAAAAAGCCTTTTAAAAGCTTGATTATGTATTAAAAGTTTTTATTTATGTAAAGTCCATTTTTCTTAATCAAAACATAAACATTGAGGAAAGTATATTTTAAAATGCTTTTAATTCAATTAATTTTAATTCAAATACTCATCACAGGTAATATTTCTTCATCTTCCCTGTAGGCATGCTTGTTCTAAAAACATAATTGAGTGTAGTAACAGTTGTCTTATAGATAAAGGTACAGTTTGAAATGCACTCACCTTCAAGACCCAAGTCTCTAAGTGCATTAAAGCCTCCAGGTTGCAACAATTCTCCAACTATCCTGTCGGGTTCTTTCAGATCCCTCTCAATTACAGTTACTTTTCTTCCATCCCTTGAGAGCACTGTGGCCAAGGAAGAACCAAGGACACCCGAACCCACAATGATAATTTCTGGATCGTACTGTGGTGATAAGGCTGTATTTGTAGCAGTCTCTGTCAGATGAAGGTCTGAGAAGTTTACTTCTATTTTACCCTGCAGACAAGAAAGACAAAGTTACATGTGCTGATAATATCTGTATCAAAACCTTTCCAGAGGGCTGACCTTGGACTAGTTCTACTTTCATCCAGCAGACTGAGAGCATTTGTGGTTGGACAGCAGATTCCTGTTTAAATTTTGTTTAAAATGGAACCAGTTGTACTGGACAATACAACAAAAACAAATCCTAGAATTGTTTGCTTGGAAGGGAACTTAAAAATCATCTAGCTCCAACCTCCCTGCCATAGGCAGGGACAGGTTGCTCAAATCAAGCAGGGAAAACAAAACAAACAAATCAAGACTCTTTATCAGGGGGTGTAGCGATAGGACATGGGGAAATGGCTTTAAACTAAAAAGGGTAGATTTAGATTAGGTATATGGAAGAAATTCTAGACTCTGAGGGTGGTGAGGCACTGGCACAGGCTGCCCAGAGAAGCTGTGGATGCCCCATCCCTGGAGGTGCTCAAGGCCAGGCTGGATGGGGCTTTGGGCAGCCTGGGCTGGTGGGAGGTGTCCCTGCCCATGGCAGTGGAGCTGGAACTAGATAATCTTTAAGGTCCCCCAACCCAAACCATTCTGTGATTCTAAGATACCTGCTTAAAACTGCCATCCTGATCAAAGAGGAACCATTACCATAACCATGGTCTCAGATATATTCAAAGTCAAGTCCCTACAAAAGGCAGTAAACCAAGGCTGCCCCATATTCTTGATCTATGAGGTAATATTCCAGTGCCTTTGTATCAGTGAGTTCCTACTATGTGGCAAACTTTGCACTTAACAATTTAAAATAAAAAAAATAAAAAATATATAAATTAAAAATTAAAAATAAATAAATAAAAAATTTAAAAATATCCTGGAAAGATGTATTTTTCTAATTTTACTGTAAGCAAGCCTGTGTGTCAAAAAAGAAAAAATAAAATAATGGAAATAGCATGGAAAAATGTCAGGAGAAACTGCTATCTGGGAAACATTATAAAGAGCTGGTCCTAGAATGAAAACTCATCAAGCAGTCAAAAATATGTGCAAAATTGCCATATGCCTGCACTTATCTGCCAAGATTTGACATACCTCAGGTTACACACTGATTAACATGTGCCTGGTACCTGAAGACCAACTACGTTATAGTAACCTCCTAACAGCATCTAATCACATACACTTCAAAGTGCAAAAAAGTTTCAGCAGAAACCTGTAGGTTGTTTCTCCAGCAACTAGAATAAAGCCTGGAGTCCAATCCACTCTTTTACAAATGCCTCAGCACTACATTGCTATCAGCAGTAAAAATACGATTACATCAGTGAAATGAATGGCCAGAACAACACAGACACCAGGATTTCTAGGGGCATTGTGTCATGTTTGTATCTACCACTCAGCAAGGGAGTGCAAAAATAACAGTATGAATTTGAGCAATGCAAGAAATTGAGGGTAAAGGCAGGCTTTTACCAGCAAAATCAAATCCAGAACCTACCAAAAAATCCATAGGGCATGCATCCAAAAAGTTTCAAGTGCTTTTGTGCAAGGGGTCAGTGCTCAGCTGAAAAATGCCCAGAAGTGCAGGGGCAGGTAGCCAAGCAGTGCTGACCGGCAGAGGTACTGCATATGCATGTCCACTTAGTGCTCTTAGATTGCAGCACCGCTGCCAAGCTCCAGCTCTGCCCAGTGCTCACAGCAAGCCTCGTGCTGGGCACAGCTCGCCAGACTGACTACTTGAGCTCGGGCTCTGTAATATTGTGCAAGCACTATTTTATCGGGAACTCCCAAATAAGTGTATCTGCAGCTCTCCAGACAAATTTTCTGTATGCAGAAATATTAGGATGGTGACTGCAGAATCCCAGAATGGCTGAGGCTGGAAGGGACGGATCTCTGGGGACCATCCTGAAGCAGAGACACCCAGAGCAGGGTGCCCATGTCCATGTCCAAGTGATTTTTCAAAATCTCCAAGGAGGGAGGCTCCACAGCCTCTCTGAGCAACCCGTGCCAGTGTTTGGTCCGTACAGAAGTGCTTCCTGGTGTTCGGATGAAACCTCCTGTGTTGAATTTGTGCCCGTTGCCTCTTGTCCTGGCACTGGGCACCACTGAGAAGAGCCTGGCTCTGTCCTCTGTGCTCCCTCAGAAATGTGTACACGTCCATGGGAGTCCCCTGATGAACGCTCCCAGCTCGCAGCCCTTCCTCACACGAGATGCTCCTCTCTAATCCCCACAACAGACTGGCAATTGAATATATCTTTCTGCTGGTACAAAAATCCCTCACTACAACATTCTCCTTGAGCAGTCAATTCAACTTCACAAAACCCCTATAAACGAGTTTTGCCGATCGCTTTGCCCCCCAAATCCAACACCAAGCACGACCCACCAGTCACCCGGGACATACCGACGAACCCTCCCCAACCTTCGCTGCCCTCCCCGGAGCACAGCCAGAAGACACAAGGGGAAACCACCCCCACCCCACGTCCCACCACGTCCCAACCCCATTTACCTTTCGGGATTTGGGTGCCTCGACCCGCCGAGCCCCCGCGCTGGGTTTGGCCCAGAAGAAGCCAACGAGCGGCAGAGCCGAGAGGACATCGGAGAGCATCCCCGGGTGGCTCTTCTGCCGCCGCTGCTGCCTGGGTCCCCTGAAGTGGTACCTGTAGGACAGGAGCAAGCCCAGGGAGAAGAAGACGAAGGCGGAGAGCAGCAGCTCCTTGTTGGCGTAGCTCAGCAGGTCCCCGCACTTCTTGTACACGTAGATGAAGGAGGCGATGCCCAGGAAAGTCCACATTGCGCCGCGCCGGCCGCCGCTCCCGGCGGCTTCCCCTACAGCGTTAAGGCCGGCTGATGCTCCCCAATTATTATTTTTTAAGATATTCAATATCTTTAATGAAGATATTAATTAGAGAAATGGAGCCAGGGCTTGCGTCACGATGGAAATGGGGATGGCAGCAAGCCCAGCCCCTGCTCCGAAGGGGAACCTATAAAAACCGCCCTCAGACGTCTTCTTAAAACCCCCAAGAACCTGTACAGCACCTGCGGCGCATTCAAAAAAATAAAATATTAAAAAAATAATAAAAAATGAAATTATATATATAAAAAAAACAACGCTTGCAGCACCTGGGCTGCCACAAGGGATGCTCACGAAGCTCAAGGCTGCTCTCTATGATGATTCCCTTCCCTGCCCTGGCTGTGGGGCCGCCCCTGTGCTGTGCCCAGCCTGCCCCTGTCCCCTTATCCCTTATCCCCTATTCCCAGTCCCCCTTGTCCCCTGTCCCTTGTCCCTGTCCCCGTCCCCTGCCCCGGTCCCAGCCGGGGGGGGGGATTAGGGGTGGGAGGGGGGGAGCGGGCTGGCATCCAGGGGGCGGGGCTATGCTAATGAACCTCTGGCCCCGCCTCCCCCCCGGCACCGCGCGCCCCGTGCCCCAGCGGCTGCTGGCCAATCGGCGGTGCTATGCCGAGATGGCGCTATGGCCGGGCGCCCAATCAGAGGGCGGGGGAGGCGGGGCTTGCGCTCGCCGTGCGGCTAGGGCGATGTGACGACGGGAGGCGGGGCGGTCGCGCCGCGGTTGCCGTGGTAACAGGATGGAGGCGGGGGGGGGGGAACCCCGGTTCCCGCGCTGCCTCCTCACGGCGCCGCGCATGCGCGTTGCCGGGGGCGCGGGCCCCTCAGGGGAGGTGGAGGGGCTGAAGGGTGGCGGGGTTGTGCAGCCTGAGGAGGTTTTAGGGCTTTTATTTTAGAAGAGAAATGCCTGGGCGTACGGCTGCAGGGCAGGGAGAGGGGCAGGGGATGGCTGCCATCCACTGAGCTGCAAACTGAGTCTAAAAATGTAAAACCGAGGGATGGGGGAAAAGGATAATGTGCCCCAAACTCACAGACGGGAAGGGGACTGGGCAGGAAGAAACCAGATGAGGTTTAATAAGAGCTAGTGTAGAGTCCTGCACCTGTGAAGGAACAACCAAATGTTTCAGTACAGGCCGGGGGATGACCTGCTGGAGAGGAGCTCTGAGGAGAAGGACCTGGGGGTCCTGGTGGATGACAGGTTGGCCATGAGCCAGCACTGTGCCCCGTTGGCCAAGAGGGCTAATGGGATCCTGGCGTGCATTAAAAGGAGCGTGGCCAGCAGGTCAAGGGAGGTGATCCTCCCCCTCCACTCTGCCCTGGTCAGGCCTCACCTGGAGTACTGTGTCCAGTTCTGGCCTTCCCAGTACAAAAAAGACAGGGAGCTCCTGGAAAGAGTGCAGCAGTGGGCCACAAAGATGATATGGGGACTGGAGCATCTTTCCTATGAGGAAAGACTGAGAGACCTGGGTCTGTTCAGCCTGGAGAAGAGAAGACTGAGAGGGGATCTCATCAAAGTGACTCTCACACCCTGAGGGGTGGGAGACAGAGAGATTTGGCTAACCTCTTCTCAGTGGTTTGTGGGGAAAGGACAAGAGGCAATGGCCACAAAATGGAGCACAAGAAGGTCCGCACCAACATGCAAAAGAACTTCTTCACGGTGAGGGTGACGGAGCACTGGGACAGGCTGCCCAGGGAGGTTGTGGAGTCTCCTTCTCTGGAGGTATTCAAGGCCCGTCTGGACACCTACCTGGGCAGCCTGCTCTGAGGAACCTGCTTTGGCAGGGGGTTGGCCCCGATGATCTCTCAAGGTCCCTTTCAACTCCTACAATGCTGTGATTCTGTGAATCGAGAGTTCTGGTCCTTGAGTTACTTTTCTGGCTGGGTGAAACCAACACAACAAAACAAACAATCCCTTTTTTAGCATTTAAGTTCCTCAGGAGCAGGCACAAGTGGTCATTCCTGCTCTGTAACCTGCAAACTGTTCTTGAGCTGAGCATGTGTGGCAGCAAACAATGCCAAGTGTACCTCTTGGACACGGTACAATGATACTCAAAAGTAATGAAGTTACGAAACATGTCAAGGCCCCACTTCACGCAGAACTGGTAGAAGAATAAGCAAAACGATACCAATAGAGCAGCACATTCAGGCTCAAGGGAGGAGATGAGACCTTTGCTGCGGCAAAATGGCACCACAGGAGTTGATTGTGAAGAGGGGAAAATCTTTTAGCAATGTCTTGTGCAGTAAAAAATAATAATAATACTAAAAAGACTGAAAACAAATAGGTAGGCTTGTATGAATAAAGGCAAAAATGGGAGCTAGTAGAAGAAGGGGGTTTGGTTCATTCATCAGGTAACTCAGGCTAAAAGTAAAGATGTGTGAGGTAAAGAGATCAAGCAGAGGTTTTTCTGTATTATAGACACCAGTTTCAGTCTCATCCAGTGATGGTGCTCGTCCCCTTAACAGTGGCATGAACTTCGGTGCAACAGAGACATCCATATTGAGAGGCATCTACTGGTAAAAGCCATGTTCACAGACAAGCACAGGCTGCTTTTCACCAGTTTGAACTTTATATTTAAGTTTTATATTTAAACCTCTTGAGACTGAACCTTTTAGATACCTCTGCGCTTAATTTATTCTGTTCAATTCACTCATGTGCCTTAAGCCCGCTAAAAATGCCTGTTTTATGAGCTGGGCAACAAAGAGTTGCTCGGTACTTTGGAAGACAAAAGTAAACCATGTATAAGCCTTCTGGGCATTTCATGTCAGGGGCCAAGCATGAAGAGCAGCACAGTTTCTAAGTGAGAACATTCACTAAAACCAACACAGTCCTTCTGAAGACTAGGACAGGTAAACCAATTGACATGGATCAAACATGATCCAAAAACTACTGAAAATAAAAGCATGGTAATGCAAATACCTAGTAAGAGTTGGACAAAGGACCAGTAAAATTTAAGGAGCTAATAGGAAGAAGAATCTTGTTTGAGAAAACTGAAGCAGAGCGATGTGGATGAAGATGCTGCTATGATGATTTTAAGGTTAGAGTGAATTCATGTTCCTTTTTATTTCAAATACCAAAAAAGCCCTCTTAACCCCCAACCTGGATCCTGATTTATGCAGCTGGAAGGTTATTTGCATGAACTCCCTGGTAACATGGAAATGTGATCCACTATGGAAAACCAACTCTCTGTCCTACCCAAGTCACGCTGTGGACACCCGAATGCTCCGTCTGAGACAGAGGAGAAGGCAGGCTGGTAAAAAACAGTGAGCGTGAGTTCTCTTCTGCTGCAGGTAGCAATTAGATCTTATTAGTGAATAACAAAACTACACACTTGTTCTCCTTCCGCCCCGGCAAATGTTGATGAGATGCTTGTGCAAAACGTCTGCCAGGATTATGTAATTCCTGAGTATTTTTTTCTTGATACTTCTGTTCAGAGCGAATGGAAACAATTACAGGATTCTGGTTTTGTCTACAATGCTCACAGGTGCATCTGTTGGAGGCTCAGAGGTGCTCTGAACATTTCCAGCCAAGGCATGAAATGTGGATGGCTCCTCACTGTCTCTTAGTTTACTCTCACTGTACTGGCTCTGGTGAAGAGCTTGACGTAGTTAAATTTCTCTATTTACTGTAAGAAAGGACTAACTTTTGTTGCTTACATTATTGTAAATAAGAAGGTATTTCTGTGGATTTCCTATTTTCCAACATTACAAAACAACTTTTTTTTGATGTTGTTTTGTATTTCTGCGTGTTCTTGAACTTTGCTAAGAATTTTGTTTCTAGAATAAGAAGCTTCTTGCCTCAGCTGTGAAGCACTGTCAAAATGACTGCTGTGAAACATCATTTAATGATTCAAATTTCACGGCAGCAAATACGGACAGGCTGAAACAAGAATTTCTAAAATTAGAGAATAACTCCACAACCAGGAAATAAGGGCACCCGAGAAGAGGTTGGAGCAGATTTTTCTCTTCACTCTTTCCCAGAAGCAGCTTCACTTAGCAAAACGCAATTTTCAGACTTGGACAGCCAGCTGTTGAGAGCGATGTGAAACTGAAACAACCAGAAATGGTGGGCAGAACTCCAGGGTATAAAAAATAAATAATTCCATTAAGATAGACTTTGCTGGTTTTACAGAAGCAGGCTTCGTAAGAAAAGCCATCCTAAGATGGCAACCCATAATACTCAAGACAGGCCCCTAGGGCATGATCGCAACTACCCTGGCAGTCCATGGATTAGGACCAATATCCAATTCTATTGAGAAGTTGGGTAGTTTAATTCGTTTTTGTAACAAATTAGAACAGAACAGTTGGATGTTTTCTAGAACTGATCACAAGAACGTTGCAGATGTTCTCAGTCAGTTTTTAATAAATGTCAAAAAATAACGAGAAACAGGAAAAACATTGTTAAATATAAATGTAATGCATGAATTGGAAATCCACTAAAAATACTATGAAGCACATTATGAAAGTTCATCCTCATGACACACTTTATTTTTAAAGTAGCCAAAGAGATCACAGAATCACAGAACAGTGGGGGTTGGAAGGGACCTCCAGAGATCATCGGGTCCAACCCCCTGCCAAAGCAGGTTCCTCAGAGCAGGCTGCCCAGGTAGGCGTCCAGACAGGCCTTGAATATCTCCAGAGAAGGAGACTCCACAACTCCCTGGGCAGCCTGTCCCAGTGCTCTGTCACCCTCACCGTGAAGAAGTTCTTTTTCATGTTGGTGCGGGACTTCCTATGCTCCATTTTGTGGCCATTGCCCCTTGTCCTTTCCCCACAAACCACTGAGAAGAGGTTAGCCAAATCCCTCTGTCTCCCACACTTAAGATATTTGTAAACGTCGATCAGATCCCCTCTCAGTCTTCCTTTCTCAAGGCTGACCAGACCCAGGTCTCTCAGTCTTTCCTCAGAGGGAAGATGCTCTCCAGGCCCCATATCATTTTGTGGCCCTCTGCTGGACTCTTTCCAGGTCAGCAATATCTTCTCTCTCTCCCATCAGGTAGCTTGTAAAATGTTTTGTCTCATCCGTGCATAATTATGGAATTAAATCCAGTTTCTCTTGTGTTATACACACTGGCCTCTTAGCGGGTTGGAATTAAGCTGACCGTTTTTGTATCACTTCTATCACGATTTTTCAATATATTATCAATGTGTTTAACTTTTTTTTATTATTATTATTGATGAAGGGTGGGCAAGTGGTCAGTTGATATCCATAATCACAAGTTCACAATCACAAGTTTCCTGTTGAGCAGTTACACAGCATTTAACAGAAATGCAGCCTCTGCAGTGCCTCTGCACACAATCCAAATGGTTCTTTCTCTTTTACAGCAGACCCAGCGGCAATTTCTCTCCATCAGTTGCTCAGACAGCAGTTTGTTTCTTCATAGCTGGTGATCAAACTCACCCAGAAGACAATCTGGGTGAATTTTTTCAAGGAAGGAACAATGCTGAAGCAAGAGGTGCACAAGATATATAAACCAGAAAGCAGCTCATACCTGTGAATTCCCATGAACTCGAATTGCAAATTACACATCGACAATAGCCCATCCATTCACTATAATTTCACAGGTGAGCGCTAGAGGTCACAGAGAAAAGGCATGTGAAATAAGCTGAAGGTAGCAGTAGAGAGAACTTAGCAAATAGGGATAAATTCTTATGAGGCAGGAATTAATTAATGCCCACTGACTTTGCTGCGAGTGGACTTTTCTTGCAGCTGAGCAAACTTACTTCCCAAGAGAGTTGATTGCTACATGCTAAACTGCTTGCCAGTAGTTTTACATATAATTCATTTAACATCTATAAATGTCAAGGATAGGTAAAGTTTATGACTGGAAATTATGGGTTAGAAATGTCAATAAAAATGGGGACAGCCTTTAATTACAGTGTCTGGAGGGGCACATTACAACAAGCTTAGGGATATGGTTTAGTGGGGACTGTTGGTGTTAGGTCAGAGGTTGGACTCGATGATCTTGAGGTCTCTTCCAACCTAGAAATTCTGTGATTCTGTGATTCTGTAAGATGCCTGACCTGCAAAACTTGGTGGAGAGCATCTACGCAGCTGGCAAGCTGCATTTAGCAGATCTTTTATTTTTATTTTTTGATGAACCAAAAAGTGTCTCTTTAGCCTTTAGGTATGCATAATAAAAAATGCTGAAAATTCATCATCTCAAGGTGTAGGTAAGTTCTTCCACTCAATTCTGTATCTTTCACTACCATCTATCTTCCCTGTTTATTTTCTGTCTTTTCTGTCATCTACTCACATTATTTTCATCAGGAGCTCCAATTACTTCTGAATCTTTAAAAACTAGAAAAACTTCTCCTAGGCTAAATACTCGTGTGGAGCTGAGAGCTGAATATTTTCCTCTGAAGTTCCAAGCCTAATTTACTGGTACTTGTAAACTTTTATGTCACCTCCTCAAAGATACTGAGTTTTATAGTCCCCGGATGAGGGTGTAGGTAGCTTATACTAGAAACTCTTCAGGCAGGAGCACAGTTTAAGAGCAAAACCCAATTACTTGTTGGCTAGTACATAACAAACACACAGCCAGGGCTATTGAACAGGGCTAAGCAAAATGCTCTCTGTCCCAGATGAGATACCTTCTGTCTCTTTGCTTTTTGTGAAGTCATCAGTCACATGGCGAGAGGCTGCCTTCCATCACTCGGTGGGACAGAGATCCTGCGTTGCTGAGTTGCTGTCTTCTAATCTCCCGATTTTTCATATTTTATACATTTCCTATCAGAACTCTCCTTTAATCATTATTCTTCTAACTGTTAGGATCTCAATAGCCTCACTTTGTTGTTTTGTTTTTCCTTTAAGTGGTAAAGCTTTAGTTCATACATTTTTTTTTCAGATCTTGACAATGTTTTCGATGAAAGTGAAGGAAATTCACTCGGCTGTGCTACATCAGAGTTGGACTTGGATGAGAAGCAGCTGAACCCCTAGAGGAAAGGTTGCACTGCTTTCTAATTTACTGTTCTTCCACCAGAGGGATGGTAGGTGTACCTCAAAGGAAGCCCACTGCGTACCCTCTTCATGATGGGACTGTTCAGGTTCTCACAACCATACCTGCTTCACGTCTATAATTACAAATGGTCAGATGCACAAGCTGCTGCCTGTCCCTACCCCTCCATTCCACCTTGCCATCTCCAATAGGTGACTGCTGGATGACCTGCGTTCTGCTCTAGCTTCTTCCACCAGTTTTTATCAATGCCAAGTCCATTTGCCAAGAAGGACTCCGTCTCCCCTTGGTTAGGGCAGGTCCAGGGCTCCCAGGTTTGTTTTAAGACCAGGCTCCTATAAGACCAGGCTGATTTTCAAGACTGCCAGCCTCTTTCAGCTCAGTCAGGTCTGGGGAGTGGAAGGAGGCTGGTTAGTTGTCCTTCCTGGCCTGACTGTTCCTCAAGGCAGAGATCTTGCTACTCAGAAATGCCATGCAGGGCAGGTGATGGACATCATCCGTGAAGCCATTGAGGAGGGCAGGCTTTGTAGAACTGCTGCCTCTATTCTAGCTGCCCAGTACAACCAGCCCGAACTGATCCTGCATGGGCTTCCCCACGGGCTGCAGCTCTTCAAGAAGTGCTCCAACATGGCTCAGCACCAAAGGGTCCACCCATCAGGACCGGGCTGCTCCAGCGCGGGTCTTTTTTCTGTAGACACACAGCTCCCACAGCGTCCTGATTACAGAAGTACTTCTCTACTAAGCCTCCAGAACAGCGAACAAGAAAATGAAGCTGCTTTGAAAAATCAATATGTGAATTTTGCAAGCTTTTGCTCGGATTTTGCAAGACTAGAGTCTGAGACTTTCTTGTTTCAAACTCTCAAGTTTGAGAAAACAAAGAAACAAGCAAGAAAAAACCAACAAAATAAAAATACCCAAAGTATCTAAGGTCAAAAGGTAAGAAAAGAAGTTAAATACTGCTATAAATACTGCTCTGTATGATGCAGTCATATATGGATGGTGCTGGCTTAAATTAGACCTGCAGTTTTGACTCAGTAACGTTCCCCATGGAAATAGATATCTGTTTGGTTTGGTTTGGTTTTCCTCCTATTTTCAGCTAAATGCATGGGAATTCTACTGTTGGATGCTGCTGCATTTCCTTCTTGAGTCAGGGTTTGGCTCTCATCTTAAAAGCCGAAGTGCCTGATGCTGTGCTATTAGCAATCAATGTCTCCTTCACTCCAGTATAAGTGTTTCAGCTACTTTAGAGTACAGCTGCGGCACAGCTGTCTAAGCAGCAACCGCGCTGGTGCTGCATTGCCATCTCGAAAGAAACCCCAGAAGCGCTCTCAGGTAAGCAAGCCTCACTGCAAAACCCCTACAGGCCGCCTGGGTCAGATCCCGGCTCCATGTTCTGAGCGAACTTTGCTTTGAGCCAGCAGCACCCTCCTGTGGATCTCTGCCACAGTGCATGCTCAACCTCTCCAGTGCTTCTTTTCTAAATCAGGACCCGATTCACAGCCCTGCTTTGCAACTCAGGAGGCCCAAAGCTAGACGGGAGGGGATTCCAGCAGAGGAATTTTAAGTATTTTCAGTGTTATCACTACTTTGTTGTGGAATCATCAGGCAGTATCTTTAGCTTTTCTGCTTTGGAGTTTTTCTCTTAACCGTTTGATACAGAATTTTAGGAAAACTAATGGGTACTGGAGGCTAATCTCATGCCTAACTTATTGCAACAGCGACGTCGTCAGAGCTCTCTGGACACTTCAGTCGATATAAAATGAGGGGCTGTAGCACAGAAAGAAGCAACCATGAAAATCAAGAAATAAGCATATCCACGACAGTATTGTAGCAAGAGGCATTAAAGTAATAATTTTGGGATGTATACCAAGTAGGAAAAGTAAAAGGATTATACTGTGGTATCTGGTATTGGTGACAATGATACCAGAATGCCCTGGGGAATTTGTGTTAAAAGCAAAAATCAACCCTAAAATAAATAAATAAAAGAAGAAGAAGAAGAAGAAGAAGAAAAAAGGAGTGAAAGAACACCACACCTGATTTTTGGACCAGAGAAAATGCATTTCAATAGGCTATATAAGAAATTAAATGTGTTGAACTTGTCAAATAGATGGCTGAGAAGTGACTGGATTATAGCAGAGAAATACCTTTAGATAAAGCAAAATCCCATGTGCCAATGGATTCTTTAATCAAGCAGCACTGGCTCGGAAGCAGCGGCTGCCAACTCATTCAGAGCCATTCAGCTGAGGGATAAGAGTCGAATGTTTAACGCTGATTGTGATTAATGCCTGGCAGAAACTCTCAGGAGAGACGATAGAGCCATCTCTTTGTATCCGTAAATCAGGTGGCACATTGTGCAGATTTTAGCCAACCACAAGCTACGCTTGTATTCAGCACAAGTAATTGGGTTAAATATGGGGCTAACTGTTTGACACAAGCTGGCTTGTTTTACATGTGGCAGTTTAAGTGACTGTGTCCCCTCCTGGAACTTAATTCGATAACTTTGGGTTCTCTCATGGCTTCAAAAACCAGCTGTTTAAACTCTGCCAGACTTGGTGCTGCGACTACATCCCTGGGGAGCCTGTTCCAGTGTGCGACCACCCTCTCAGGAAAGAACCTCTTCGTGATGTCTAGCCTAAATCTCCCCTGCCTCAGCTTGACACCATTCCCGCGAGTCCTATCACTGGTGACTAAAGAGAACAGATCGGCGCCTGCCCCTCCGCTCCCCCTCATGAGGAAGCTGTAGGCCGTGATGAGGTTTCCCCTCAGCCTCCTCTTTTCCAGGGTGAACAGGCCAAGTGTCCTCAGCTGCTCCTCATACATCTTCTCCTCTAGGCCCTTCACCATCTTTGTAGCCCAGTATCTTGGTGACTTGAAGAAAGAGGCTTTAATCTATCCTGGTTTGTTTACTAACAAAGGAGCATGAAAGAGATGCGTGTCACTGTCTGTGAAGAGGAGGCGAAGGAACAGCTAGTGCAAGGAAAAATCAGTATTTTGTGATACAAACATACAACATGTGGTTGTATCTGAGCTTGGAGACTGCAACCCTCTTCAAACTTCCAGATCTAGAGGAAAACTTTGGCTGCAGCCTAAAAGCCACGTGGACGTAAGCTCACCAAGCCAGCCAATCTTCTTCCCATGACCTGCCAGGAAACAGCGATGTAGGCCTGTAACCAAATTAAAGCCCAAACCTTCAGCCCAGTCCTTGACCTGAATAGTGAGTGAGGATCCAGATCCTGGCATTTATACGTGATAGTTTATATGCAGCCAAAGTACATAGCGTAGTTGGAGGTCACAGGGCTGGCTTTTGAAAAGTCCTACATAAAGAAGAGATCTCAGAAAAGCAAATGTAAATAACATTAATGTCAAGAAAAGTAATTCTGACTCTTTGTTGTGACTAGATGGATGAAAATCTATGATAGCAATTTTGCCTTTAAGGTTATTTTTTATTTATTCATTTATTTATTTTCTTATTTATTTTAACAGGCTCTGTACCAATTTTCATCACAGAATGACTAACAGAAACATGACCCTTGTGCACCTTTTGTAGTTGATTCATTAGGTCAACTCTAACCCCTAAAACCCCTTGTCAGGTTATTTTTATTAGCAATAAGGGGCAATTGACCTTAAAAGACTGAAACCAGATGATAGTAGATGAGTAGATGAGCCTATTCCACAAGGTCTCTTGGCTCCACCTTTGTGAAGTAAAATCGGCCAGGTGTGGATCATTTGACCTTTGCTATATAGGAAGCATGAGGAGTTGTGGGGGAATGGCCTCCCCAGGGGAGTTTGGGGCTCAGGTTGCCTAGGGTGCTTTTTGAGTCTAGCATGGTGAAGTGGACTCAGTGTTCCCCAGTAGGCTGCTTTTACTTCATGTTTTGTACAGTCTCTGTGAAATAGTTTTAGAGACTCTATGAGCTAGCTACATTGGTGGTGCCTTCTCGGTACAGTAAAACCTTGGTGGTGTGACTTCACTGTGAAGTAGTTTGGAAGTGACTCAAGTTCAGAAGCTGGCAGGTAAGTGTTCCTGCGTTCTACAGTTGTTCAACGTTGAGGAGTTCGAGTACTTCCTTCACCTTGTCTGTTTTCAGTGAAATTACTTATGTGGCTTTTAAGTTCCCTTCCTAGCCCTTAGAAAAAGAATAAAAAATAAAAAAATAAAACCCTTAGAAGCTCAAGTGCTTACAGGTAAGCCTGACTTTGAAGAATGTTCTTAAATATTTAAGATTGAACAACAGGCAGTGTAAAAAAGGTGCCTTACTGTGAATTCAAGTTTTGCCTTGTGGTAAGTAGAAACAGATTTGGGTAGATAGTGGTGGCATTACTTTTGCGAAGTGGTAATGGTGAGAATATGCTGTTCATAAAAAATAAAAATGCTGCTTTCACATTATGTAAGTCAAAAGCCTTTAAATTACTAGAACTTATAGCTTCAAGAAGATAACTTTAAAGGAAGAAATTGTTGGCCATCTCCCCCTGGCTCCTCCATAGACTGGCTCCCTGAAGACAAAGCGTGGGAGGTGTAATTGTGAATAGTTTTGCAGGTAGCGTCAGGGGAAGATGTGTGTTCCCACTGGCAGGCAGGTGCCAGCCACCCCCAGGACAACAGGGCTCACCATGTAGCGGTGCCTTGGGAAGACAAACGCCACCTCTCCCACTGCCCCCCCTGTCTCCTTCTTTCCCCCAGCTGCCATTGCTGAGCATCCTGGTGTGGGATGTCCTTTTGGTCGTTTGGGGCCAGCTGTTCTGGCTGTGTCCCCTCCAGCTCCTGAGCTTGTAAAGAGAGCTCCCAAATGTACAGTAACTGCAAGAAGACAAGAACAGCTAAGGCTAGTCTGAAGAGAATGCGTCAGAGAGAGAAGAGCCTAGAAAAAGGGGACTGCTTCCGTTTTGTTGTCTAAAACAGTTCCCTTTTACTGACATATGTTTTCCATCTACTTTTTGTTGCTGCAGGCAGGGCTTGTACGTGAAGATACTCAGACTCTGCTACCCAGGCTGCCCTGTTGGCTGCCGTCTGGGATCTTTCAGGAGTGAAAGAAAGCAATGTGTTGTTGGACAACAGCTTTTGTGCCAAAGCTGAAGTGCTTCTGCTAAGAGTGGGTATCAGTGAGATGAATTTTATCCTTAGCTGTCTACCAGGCGGCCAAACGCAGTCATCAGGAGCCACTGAGAGAGGATCAGGGTGCTCTGAGCCAGTAGTAGGGGGAACGAACAAGTAGGGAACACAGAAGCTGACCCCAGGGAAGTGGGGTAATAGGCAGACACAGGATGCTCCCTGCTGCCCAAGAAGCCTGTCCTCCTCTGCATGGTGTCTCCTGTGCTGCTGACTGAGTTTTCATATTGTTCTGGTTATTCCTCAGTCTTGCCAGACCTTGGTAAGCTGATTTATTCACATGCTGAACCCAGACCGTGTTCTGACATTTGAGGAATTCTGCTCTATAATTATCTAATGGACTGTGGCAACGCAAATATTCCTGAGAGATGCAGTCTGAGAAAACAGTGCTGTGTCTCTACTGAAGTAACAAAGAGGAGCATGGTCATTGGAGTCAAGTAAATGTGGTGCTGCGGCCTGTCCATTAAATTCCCCTGCCTGGGCATTCTTGTTATTTAGAGCCGAGCCAAAGAGAAAGTCCTGGAGGAGTCCTAATTTCACATGCAAAGCCACGTGAGGCATTGTGATGACAAGCAGACCACACAAGGAGTGGGCAGTTCCCCTGTGAAAGAAGTCATTAGCCAAGGGCTAAATTCTTCTGTCCACACTCATGGTACTGTGTCATCAAGAAAAACTCAGCTACACGAATGAGGGTACTTCTTGTTTTCCCTCCATCCTGTTCCCAAATACAGGTGACGGACTCCATAGTTGAAGACAAACCAATTCTCTCACAGAACTGATTTCACCCACAAACCACAGCTCCTCTGGCTTGGGCTTTCAGTGTGTTTTTCCTCACAGGTCAGACTGAAGATTATTTTTCAAGTTTGTCTTGCCCAATGACATTTCTTGGCTGACGTTTCCTCTTCTCTGGCAGCAGCAGAACCGTACTTAATGCCTGAACACAATGTGATGGCAGATTCAAATTGATGGCAGCTTCAGCCCACCCCACAAATGCGCCTTCTCCTGCCATGGGATAAGTAAATGACAAGTGAAGTAGCTTTCAGTCCGCCATAGTTTTCAGGCCACTGTGGCAAAGGAAATTGTATTTGGGGTTAGTTTGCTCTCGGATTTTAGATCTAAGACACTGTGGCATTAGCTCTGTAGTAAAGGTTTGGCAGACGGCCAGTAACAGAACAATTTCAGCCAGCCAGATTTAATGTGTCACTGCACATGTCAGAGACCTAAAGGTGAATCTGCAGCTGCAAGAAAACCCTGTTTTAATCCGATTCATTGTCTTTTAAAAAATTGTTGAAAAAAAAAAAAAAAATTTTTTTTTGTGTGTGTGAAGTTTTATCCTGTTAGCTTCCCGTAGTTTGAGATTTTCCATCTGTAAATACACCATATGTGTACACACACACACAAGTATATATTTGCCTGCAAAAAAGAGGCTTATCTCTCAGTATCTGACAAGTGTTAAGTGTTCATAAATGTCTAATTCAGGAAGTTATTTCCTAAAATTTTCTTTCACATTTCCAATTAGCTCGGTCAAAGTTCCCATTATGTAAAGCTCTGCCTCTGTTGTAACAGTACTGAACATATTTAAGGTTTCTGGTCCATTTTCAAACTTTCTGCTGATTCTCCTTTATTTCTTGTCTGCTGTGTTCACATTTCCCTGCTTTGAAGACCAGTATGAACAAATTTCCTTTCAATGTTGTGTTTTGTACCACACAACACACATTGTTCTTCAGTATTTGAGATTGAGAAAGAACAGAAGTGTAATCTGAAGTTTTAGTTTACTTTATGACTGTCCCAGAGTAAAATGCTAATCAAAAAATCAACTCTTCAAAGCATTCCAAGGTCTACTTAAGAGTTTTGCATTTGAGGTATTATTGAATAGCGTTGCCCTTTTTGCTCAAGTGGATCATCAAATTGAAAGACCTTATGAGGACTGTTTTTTTTTTTTTTTTTTTATTTGAATATTTTCTACTTGAAATTGTTGATACAAGTTAGATATTTCTTTATGTAGTCTTGTTTATTTGCCCCAAACATACATGAATTCTGTTTATGCAGAAAAAGATTGTTAGGAAGATTTCTTTCACACCCACAACATTGGGTGTGAGACTCCAAGGGCTTGGATGCAAAAAGACCGTCATCTTTCAGCTTCTTCTCAAAAGCTTAACTATAATTCTCTACCTTTCCCTTGTTAATGTTCATAACCTACAGGCAATATTCCACCCCCTTTGTTTTCAACCATTAAAACCTTTCTTAATTTATTTCCTTGATCTGGCTATATACATTTCTCTTCAATTGACAATAGAGCTGGACTGAGGAAACAATGCTGAGAAGACACCATTTGAGATTAATTTAGCAATTTTATCACAAATTGATGTAATTCAGACTCTCCTCTTGGTCCCCACAGCAGTCTTTTGAGAAATCATGATGGATAGGTCAGTCTTTTTAATTGTTCCTTACAAAATTAAAGCAAGTATTACAGCACTTCACAAGACAACAGGATAGCTGGAGGACCTCAAAAATTTCGTCACAAATACATCAGACCTGAATAATGGAACATGCACAGTCAGTAAGGCTTTGCTGGCATGGGGAGTTCAAAAGAGAAAGTGAACAATGGGGAGAAGAATAAGCAGAAAATTAAAGGAAGAAAATAAGCATTGACAATATCTCTTCAGTTAATAAGTTTCCTGATCTTTTAATTTGGGGACTTTCAAAAAATTATAGATGTTATGGGGGAAAAAATCCTAGTTGTTCCATAAGAATCTTTATTTATTTATTTTGTCCTGGCTGTCAAATTAGCTCAGTCTCAGCTACAAAAAATGGCAACATGCTGATGGTGTGGAGATAACATAAACCAAAATCTGATTTTCAGAGTTTCCGAGTACCTTTTTGGGATCACAACAACCTAATGAGTGAGCCCTTTTCTGCGATATACAGCAACCTGAAATCTGTCTGAAGATGGTAGAGCCCTGCTGAATGAGGTCAGCTCTTCCAAGAACTTTGCTTGTCTCTGGTTCTCACCCTCACCGTGAGACAGACGAACAGCAGTGGGCAGAGCTGCCACAAGGCTGAAAGCATCCTGGATAGAATCTCATCATGGAGATCCCTCCCAGGAATGGGAATAAACATGCTCCTTGGCTCTACTCTATGTAAAGGAGAACAGTGACACCTCTAGGAGGTGTGCGAGTGGGTGGGAAGTGCTGCTCTTCATTACATGGCGATGTCTGTGTGGGTAGGGATGCTGCTCACCACACGCCAGGTCTCAGGATGACACTGGAACTGCTTCTCCATCCCCCCTACACATCTGTGCTGTGAAGCTCTCTTCTCCCCTGGGACCTGAGGCAGGTGTCTCCTGCAAACATCTCCTGCAGTGATCCTTCAGTAAGCCATCCAAGGTTTTTTTGGGGATACTGACTTTCAGATTAAAATGATGTTAGATAAGGCCCAGCTGTTATGTACCATATTTATGGCTGTCCCAAATCATTGTCATTTTTACAGGACGCCTGAGGTTTATTTTAGCAAAAAATTGGAGACTTTCCCTTATGATCAGAGTTAAAGCAGCCATTGTAGATAAGGTTTCAGCCTTTTATCTCTGCTTTTAACACTGCCTGGCCAAACATGACAGTTTGGTGACTAGGAAAAACATTTTTCCTGGATGAAACTCCAAAGAACCACCCTTAAGTAAACCTCTTATATCTAATTATATCCACCTCATTTTCTCAAGCATTTCCTGTTTCACATTTTATTAACACTTCAGTGTGTCCCACGAGCCCTGCGGAATGTAACTTTGAATTTGGCCCAACTGTGATGGGGAAGTTGGACCAAACTACCTCCAGAGGTCCTTCCAAACTAAATTATCTCATGATTTTAAGGCTCTTACCTGCTGAAAAAGCACTCAAGTTCATTTCTGTCATTTTTATATCAGCAGTTACCTCACCAGTGTGATTATCCTGTTTCATCTTAACCTTGCATTTGCTTATTGACATAAATTTTAGTTAACAAGGTGAACTTCATAAAAATACCATGCCAGTGTTTTCTTTTCTAATCAGCAAATAAGATCACTATGACTTTCCCACATAATTGGGTCTCTTATGAATATTAATATGCATTCAATAATTAATGCATGTCAAGCAGACTTCTCAGACTGAAACTTTCCTGTTCTTACTTCTATAACACTTTTATAAAGCACTATGGGATATCTCCAGCTGAACAACGGAATCAACAGCACAGTTTCCACTACATTTGACAGGTTTGGGATTATATCGTGAACACAAAATGTGCAAGAAAAAGTTGTAATTCAGATAGCATCAGAACAGGTCATAGGTAACTTCAGAGATAAGTACCTTTCTTGAGCTGTTGCTGGGAAGACCAATGAATTTTTATATATGCCAAATTTACAATATATATATATATATATAAATGCATATTTAAGTATCCCCTGTTGAAGTTCTTGCTGGGTATTTCTAAGGATCTAAAAGGAGCAGGTTTCCTCCACTGCTTAATAATAAGGCTTTCATGCATAAAAAAGGGCTGGGGCCAAGAGAAAAGCTAGACCTTTTTTGCAATCATTCTTAAAAGGTTAATTATCTGGCTAGGAGACTCTTTATGAACTGGAGCTTTATTGTACCTCCTATTTGCTATCCATTTGGTCCTGAGGTTCTGATTCTGCCAATACGGAGGTGTAATTCTCACGGGAAGATCTCCTTTGAGATAAGCTCATGAAGGAGGCTGGGGTCAGCACTAGGCTTCGCAGAGCTCACCATTCAGGTACTTGAAGTATCTATTCTCCAGTGCAATTAGGAACCTATTCTCACCTTTAAACAGTGAAGGTTATCAGCCCTTTCAAAGGATAGCCATGAACTGACCATTTACCTAAATGCTCAGGGTAATTACCTGGGTGTCTAGATAAGGTGCCCAGGATGTGGGATACCAAAATCCAGGTGCCTTTATTCTGGAGGAGGTTTAGATCCAAGCTCCTTCCACTTTCTGCTATTTATCTGCTGCAGGATATTCTGGTCCCCTGTGGAAGTCCTACTTTGAATGGCATACCCAAATATTCAGCAGGATGAGAAAAACAAATGAGTTATGCTACTCAGTATGGTCATTAGAGCATTCAAGGGTGTTGGGTGTTGTGCCCAACAGCAGTTAAGCATTTTATTTAAAACAGTGTTTAGAACATCTCCTGTGAATGCCTGGGTGATTACAGCACTTATCTAGATGCTTCCAATGTCCTGGGATGAAACTGGAAAAGAATTTAGGTCTAGGTGAATGCCTCACTTCCGAGCAATTATGGAAAAGTGGCAGACTCTTTCAGCTATGGCTGTATGGAGCTGCGGGGCGGCATCTACATCATATTAAATCCTGCAGGTGAAACAGGAGGGGCAAAAACCTGTTCTCCAAATCTCAGTGGGTATCTGTCTAAAAGAAATTCTAAGTATTTGGGTGCTGTAATGCCACAGGTGTCGGTATCAAGGCACAATAGACATCTTCAGGTTCTGGCAACAGCTGAGTAACTGCCAGTGTGCGTGTGTGTGTATGTATATGTTTGTATACATATATAAAGCAGCCATAGAGCCTCGATTTTGGTCAAATACAACTCAAGGGGCATGACACAGAATCACTCGAAATCCTGTTGTGTCAATTTAACGTTCTAAAATTTCTTAAAATTTTACAGAATCAAGTCCTGGTAAACCAAGAGTAGTATTTTTTTGGATCTTTCTCAAAGCTGAGAGTAGGAGACTCACTGAAGAATAATCCATAACTTTAAAAAGCACATGAAGGAAATACTTGCACAGCTCTGACGTGTTGAAGTCTTCTAAATTTAAAAAGTCTAACTAGTCTTACTAAGACTAGCTGTCAGGTAACTCTTTTTCTCTCTCTCTCTTTTTTTTTTTTTTTTTTTCTCTTTCTCTTAAACCAAGGTATTCAACATGTGAAAACTTTTAGTGCAACCTGCACTACCTTGCCCAACTAGTCTCAAGACTGGGACACAGAAATAGGACATCCTCACACAGATACTTTATCTGCCTCTGACACCATATAGCAGTGTTGCAGGTTTGTAGCCACACCACCCTGTTACTAAAATAATTTTTTCTTCCTTGGAATTCTGTGAAAGAAAAACACAAATGCACACTGAAGTGTTTTAGATGTGTCATGAGCAGTTAAAGACAGTTCTTGGCTAGAAGGGAAGATTTCATACAGCATACAGACAAAGAGAAGAAAGAAGTGGGAAAAACAATAAAATTATCTCTTTAGCTAATTAGGATAGCACTGATAGCTTGTTCATTCCTGCATTTATTTGTAAGCAGAAATGAATTCCTGGGAAGAATTTGAGTGCAGCAAAGAGATGCCTGGCAAAGAGCTTTGGGAATAATATTGTAAGTACACCTTCTGCCAAATGGTATCAGCAGTAAGAGAGAGCTAAATTTAAATATCAAAGACATTAAAATTGACAAACACACTGGCTGCCAGCCAGATAGCTGAGGAAAGCTGCGTTGTTTGGTTTGATTTTTAATGAGCTTCTTTTCGGATCCCAGTGAGATGGTAGCAAGCTATCTGTCAGGAGGTAGCACTATGGAGGCAGTAAGATGCAAAACCTACGTGGGGAAGAGCAATCAGCAGTAGATAAGCACTTTAAAGGCAGTTGACATGGAGGTAATGCTTACATCCGTGTCAGCAGGAGAGGTCACCTGAGGATGGAGAACAGAGGGTGGGAGGGAAGGCACTGCGGGAAGTTTGGAGGGAACGCTCTGCTTGGAGGTGGGAGGGAAGATTTTGGAAAGAAAGCCTAGACTGAGAGAAAAGGAGCATCGAAAAGTCATTAACTCCAATGTGACAAGATAGAAAAACACAAGCATTTGTAGTAGTGTCAAGAGCAACAGACCAGACAGAGAGGTTGAGGATGGCGATCAGGCTTGAACCTCAGTTTTGAAGAAGGCTTTGAGTGGTATGACTATGACAAAATCTGTGGAGGTGAGCTGACAGAAGGGGATTGATACTGGTCTGAGATTAGATCCCAACCATCCTCTGTGTTCCCTTATTGCCACCACAGTCAGTTCATTAATCCAGTTCTTTTTCATAATGGTCTCAGACAGCAAGAGCTTGAGGACATGGCATCTCCATTTTATTCACTTCGACAGCACCACAGGCCAGAGGTGTGAAGGGGTGCGTAGTGGGAGAAGAAGGTGCTTTTTCTAGGTAAAAGTAAATCAACATATTAACTGAACAAATGCAGTGAGCAAAGAGTGGGGATTAGGGAAGAAATGACACAGAGGCACAGGAAGGCAAAAAACAAAAGATGTTGATCATCCTATTAAATTGAGATTAGCAGGCCCAATTAACATTTGGTACCTTTGCCAGGATGTTTACGAAACCTGTAACATTACTGCAGAAAGTTACGTGTTAATTTAAAAGAAATCAAGAGGTACAGATAACATCTTTTATTGGTAAAATCAAAGCAGTTGCTTGCTGGCTGATCTTGATAAGGCCTCGCGGAAGTAGGATGGTGTTATCCCCAACAACAAGGTGAAAAAACCTCTCCAGAACCACTCCCTTAAGCATGCCTTCCTGTGCCTTATTTAGTTTGCATCTCGTTTTCTACACACTTCTTCATTGATTAACATCTTCATTAATACATTAGGATTTAACTAATACTGTCTATGCAAATTCATTCAATCAAGGTACGAGCTGCAGCTCACGTGCAATACTTTGAACTTGTGTCAGGCTTTAGGCCTGCCTTTTCCCTGTCTGCACTCCTGCTCTGCGAAATTCAGCAGCAGGGAAGGACAGGAGGGTTTAAAGGATTTCCTCTTTTATTTTCTAATACATGCAACACATCATGTCTCTCAGCTTCTCCTTCACTGAGGCAGGGGTCTCAAGAAACACCAGCAAGTAGTAGGAAGAGCTGCCAGACATGCCGCCATGGGGAAGGAAGGAGGCAGGAGGCCCTCCCAAGGCTGGAGGGAGCCAGCAGGTGGCTGCAGATGCCCACTGCTATGGGGCTGGCAACCCGGAGGAGGTCTGAAGTCCGATGCCTTCACAAACAGCTTTATGGCAGAGTCCATCCAGAGTCATCCATGCCCCACATAGGCTCAGCCTGCATAAAAGGAGTGTGAGTAAATGGTTGCATTGCACCACGTGCTGACAAGTCATACCTCATGTGCTTATGAAGGCCTTTCCTAACCCAACGAGCTAGTGTGCCTCAATCCGTAACTCACCAAAACTCTTTGACTTACCCCACACTTTAACACTGCTGTTGAACTCTTCTCTTGAAGTAGAAACTTGGACCTAGCAAACTATCAACCCCGTGGGTGCCTTGCTTGATATGGTCAGGGGGATTGCAGGCAGGGAAGCAGCTCAGAGCATTCTCTCCCATCTCACCAGGTGGGTATCAGATGGCAGGAGGAGTCTGACAGATTTTCCTTAGAAAGTGATTGGGAACGATTTTTTTTTTTTTTTTTCTGTCTTCCCGAGCACTGGCCTGCACATTGGACTCCCATGCCCTGGGATTTCACAAGAAGGTAGTGCTTTGGGGGATTGTGTGTCAAGGGATGAGGAAATCACCGGGACCAGTGGAGGCATTAGAGAAGGGAGCAGACTGAAGCTTTCTGTAGCTGCACAAGCCAGCAATAAACCGAGAGAATTACACAAGCATTGCACAAGGGAGGCCTGACTGGAAGTGTTGCCTCTGGCTCGCATTCCTTTTAAGCTGTTATAAAACTTTAAATATAATTAATAAATAACCAGGCCTCTCAAGCAGAGATGAGTCCAAAACTCTGCCCCCTGCATGAACCAAGTTTGTTATTTCAGCTCTTGATATAAAAGTACAGCATATCACCGTGTGCTATAATGAGCCTCTCAGCTGTAGACTTGCTGCTGGAGGTCAGCCAGGCGGGATGGGCTGCATTGCTGCTGCAAAGGAAACACAAACCCCGGCAGCTTAAATAGGTGGGGTAGGCTAAAGCCTAATTCCCAGCTAGGGTAACGTACCTCCCGCAAGCTGCTGTTTGGATAGAGGGTGAAGAAGGCAGCCTCTTCCCTTCACTGCTACCCCACCCGACTGCAGGAGCTTCCTTCCTCCTCCCTTCCCTTCCCCTTGCAGCATCAGCAGGGCTGGGAGATCAGAGCCATGCTTGCAGCCTTCATCTCTGTGTCCAGTATCAGGCAGGAAAGGCCAAGGAGCCACTGCAGGAAAAGAATAACCATCCACCTCTTGGCTATGTCTTGGCTATGGGATGGAGGGAGTCTAGAGCTCTCCCACCATGTCCTTCAGGCAGTTCTGTAAGGGCAAGCTGACAGTTTTATTCTCCCTCTTCCTTTAGAACATCATTATTAGCCTTTACAAAGCTGTGGGTTGGCTCTAAAACTAAAATATTCTCAAATTCTTCAAGTACGTAGGTAATCTTGTAGAGCCATGCTACCATCTGGCATTTTTATCCACTTGTACTCATGTCTGAACTAATCAATGTGCTCTTGTACCTTTACTGGCAGGACCTGGATTGTGGTGTCCCATTGGCCACTGCTGTAAAATATTAATTCCAAGCTTTAAAACTGCTTTTCTAATGTAACAGTCTGTGTCTGGGCCAAAATGGCCTGGTCAAGGAGGTATGACCAGATACAAATACAGGAGGGGGACTATAGACTCTTATTTCTATTTGCTAATTAGGAATGCTAGTAATTGCATTTTTTTTGATATCCATTTGGATTTTTTTTTTTTTTTTATGCTTCTAAAAATCAGCTCACTTTTATCAAAAGGTAAAAATAATAGATATAAGAGTGCAGCTTCTGCCAGCTTTGAAAACATTAGTTATAGTTGCTGGTCTTTAGCTGAGACAACATTGACTTAACAATTCCCAGGGCTGGGAAAATCTCAGTGGGTGACAAATACCACACAGAAGGTTACAGAATGACTGTCGTAATTGCCTGCTTCATATTGTATTATTTTTCAGAATAAGCACAGACTAACAGATTCAAAGTATGAGAAGAAATAAGCACTGACTACCAAATATTCAGCAGCCAGATGCTTACAGGTAGAGATGAAGAGCAGGAATATCACTATAGCTTTATAAAATGTCTGGCAGCTGTGAAGTAATAATTAATATCAGGACTTGTTTAGACTTGTAAATTAATGATGCATGACAAATTGCAGCTCGAAATTGACCTAGGGAGTGCATTAAAATTAAATGTAAAACATTTTGCAGGATTAACACAGAAGATAAAGCCCAGAGAGTACATTAGATGGCTAATTTGTGACCTCTGGTTGATGATCCATGATTTCAACACTAACTCTTATAGTAATATATTCTTATAATAAATTAATTTAGTGTCTTACAGTATTTAAAATTGTGAAAGGCACCTCATAGTCTACAAAGAACGTTAATACTTCCCAGCATTGGCTTTGAATTTGGAAACCATTGTACATGTGAGAATAGTAAAATAATTAACATTAAATTGCAGATTTTAACCTAAGAATAAGATACAGTAGAAGTTAGGAAGAATAGGGGAAAAGTCAGAAACAGTAAGCAATTGTTGTATCAAGGATCATGGTGGAGTTACTCAGCTAGAGCAGTTGCATATCACAAGACAATAGGTTGTCACAGTTTTTCCCTGTCTTCAATGTAGATATGATTTAAACATCAGTGTTGACTCATATACTGGGGCATCTCAGAAAAACTGAAACTGAAGCTGGAATAAGAACAGAGAGGACACTGACTTAGGAGCTTCTTGTACTTCTTAAAACAATACTCCTTTAAATCTGTCTATGGCTGTAGCATCCAACATAAAGCACTTAAAAACAAACAAACAAACAAAAAAAACAACAAAAAACAACAACAACAACAAAAAACACCTTCTCTACTATTCTCTCAGTTTAATAAGAAGTTCTGTGAAGCTTGGATGATCACACAGAACATTTCAGAAACATTTTTTACAAGTTTTGTAACACCACTGACATTCCCTATTGTGTCAGGGAAATATGAAAGAAAATAAAATAGAACTATTGCTCTGCTTTTTCTAAAAAGAAACAAAGATGACTAATTATACAGCCAAGCTATAAAAAAATAGAGACCCTTAAGGCCCATATACAGTAATTCTTTACCAACAATAGTCTTCGTGGGAATACCCCCACTGTACTTTGGAGGAGATGGGAAAAGGCTGCCCCCTTCTTCACATCTGTCAGACACCCCTTGTTGCCCTTCCCCAAGAGCATCTGAACTATGCAGAAAGTTGTATGGGCTCTGCAAGGTTTCTGCTAGCTGTGTTCCCAAATGAAAGTGGCATTTGCCATAGGAGGAGAAGGAAGTTATCATTAAGTTAGCACAGCAACAGGATCAGGACCTTCAGGAGATGTAGGCAGGGGGAGGACCTGACTGTAGAGTAGAGCTTGGCTGGTGTTTCTGAATGGGCCCAGAAGTTGCTGGGAGATTTTATAAGTGAAAATGTAGATGTCTGCAAACTTCATAGTGCTAAGTGAAAATTTTGGGGTTTCCTTATTTTGTAGTTTGTACCTAAATACCACCTAAATCTGATTTCAGGCATTTATGCAGATCCAACCCAATGGGCTCAACAAGAGAGATTTATGGGGGAAAGATCATAAACCAAGTAAACATCACCATCTTCATTTTTTATTTCATTTTTCACATCAACATGGTCTTTTTGCACCTGTCTACAGCTTCCTTGTGAAAGGCAGGCGCTGAGCTCTGCTCTCTGGGGACAGCGACAGGACCCGAGGGAACGGCATGGAGCTGGGACAGGGGAGGGTCAGGCTGGGGGTTAGGGAAAGGTTCTGCACCCAGAGGTGGTCAGGCACTGGGACAGGCTCCCCAAGGCAGTGGTCACAGCACCGAGCCTGCTGGAATTCAAGAAGCATCTGGACAATGCTCTCAGACACAGGGTCTGATTTTTGGGTGGCCCCATGTGGAGCCAGAAGCTGGACTCAATGATCCTTGTGGGTCCCTGCCAACTCAGGATAGTTTATGATTCTAGGAGCTGTATTATTAAACAAACAAACCCTATGAAATGATAGTACCTGCAGCAGGATGATCGACAGAAAACCGATCAGGGAATTGAGGGACAAGGACTTCCTTCCCACTGACCTCCTGGCTGGCCCAGTATGTCCCTTCACTTCTCTATCTAGCAGCTTCCCAGTTGTTTTCCCATAGCATTGATTTCCATTTAAATGTGCCTTGAGATCTGAGCATACCAGTGGAAAACACTTCATAAGAGCAAGACACTATCATCTGATCACTCATAATATAATTCATGTGTTTCAACTTTGGTATCTATCCAAGCAGGTGCTTTATCTTTCCCACGAACAGGCGTCGTGATCAGGATCCATTCACTATTTGCATGTCACTATCAACACAGTAGCCCCCTCTTCTACTTAGTAACTGGGCCCATTCAGTACACAGTAAATATTCTTATAGGCACTGCTTCCGAATCCAGGAAGCCTTTTTCTTTTTTTCCCCTCTTCTTTTAAATATATTGAAGCCAAGTGGTGATAGTACTACAGGCGTGCTGCTTGCTTAATGCTTATCAGACATAGAAAGGTGTTGAATGAGAAAGACATTTTTCAACTTAAAAAGAAGCAAAAAAAATCACAAATACAAAACAAACAAATAAAAAAAGTGGTTGATCCACCTTATGTTATGCCTGGTTCAAAAAAGTGGATGTTGTAATCTGGAGCATTTGCACTCACACCTCTGTTGTTGATATCTCCCAGATACACAAGGCTGGCTTTGATACACCAAGAAACTGAGGTACTGCTGCCAGCTTTTATGAGAGCACCTGATATCACTGCCTAATTACAGAGACTTGAGATTGATTCTGAGTGAAGACAAGCAACAGCTGGGATATTCAAACCTGCGTGAAGTAATCCTTGTGTACATAATTGCCACAAGCGAGACCCCCAGAAAGAGACCCTCAACAGAACCCCAAGAAAAATGAGTCCGTACGTTATCAGTGCTTTCTGAGCTAGTGCAGCAATGCTGTGTCTTAGTAGAGCTTCTGAGTATCACTGGGAAAGATGAAAAAGTGGTAATTAATGGGAAATAATAATAATAATTAAAAAAAAGCCACTCTGATGATACTTCACTACCCAGAAGAGCATGTTTTGCTATACAGCAAGCCTGCTTCTCTTCTGCATTGCCTTGCACCTTTAAGGTTGGGTGAAATTACCTCTTGTATCAGGATGTCCACAAAAAATAAAAGGAAAAAAAATTTATTCTCTTCCTTCCTTCATTGTCTGTACTGCTTGTGCTGCGTTACTAATTAATCATGATTATTGCTGGTTATCCAGGCAATGTGGATATTTACAGTTTGTCATTACAGGGGTACGAGATAAGATATTATAAATACTTAACTTTTCATATGTTATCAAACACGGATTTATAACAGCTTTATTGTTTTCTGCTGCTGATTAGCCTTTGATGAGATCTTGTAGGGGAGTTGGCTTACATAGTCTACCCCCTTGCTTTTGCTTTCAGATTCACCCACGTTGTGGAGAGCAGAATTAGGCCTGTTATTTATTAGCTTTTTTAATACAGCGTAACTTCTCATGTCTTAGAACTGAAATAAGCAGCACAAGAAGATGTGAGATTTCTAAATCATCAGAATTGCTCAAAGGCATGTAGAATCCTTTTAGTTTTGGCTTGGGTTACTATTTGCTTTTGATGTTTGCATCAGCCCAAAACACTGATTACTCCTGTAATTTACTTTCTGTAAATGAAAAGGCTAAAATTCATTAGCATAAACTGGGCTTCTGGTGAAGGGCAGGTATAGAGTCATTTACCTCAGAATATCTTTAGCCAGTTTTTATTTATATCTTTCTCAGAGTGCAGCTGTTGTAACTATTAAAATACACGTGTGAGTTCGTAGTGAAGAACTGTATGAAGAGTATACTTACATGTTCATCATTAACCCAGTTCTTAACTCTGAGGAAAAAATGATTCCTTATATAAGAAAGAGAGGCACATAAAAGACTATTCGCTCTATTCTATTAAAGCTCAACCCATTCAGAAAACATTTCCCTGCGGTCAGAATCTAATTGCTTTCTGAATAACCATTATGTATTCGCCTTTGCCCACTGGGCCATTCCAAACGTGACATTCTTTAGAGGGGAAAAAATGACATCCAGCTGTCGTATGAATTTATTTTTTGCTAGTATATACCAGTATTTCTTCCAATGGCTGTATTAGAAGAAAACTGAGTTACAAATGCAATAATTCTGGACATGTCAGAATTAACATTTACTGTGTAACCTTAGTTTATGCCCTTTCTATGTGTTATGATACAGGTTTTCGCTGCATGATTTCATGCTCTCTTTTCTGTATGTTGTTTGTTTTGTTCAGTGCAAAGGACAGATGATGTCTGCTGAATGATCAGCTTTAACAGTTTTGCTGTGCAGCTCTGGACCGTATTCCAGTGGTTTCTGTTTAATGCTGCACTGAAGTCATAGATTTCCTCTTGGCCCTTCTGTGGTTCTCAGAACTAACATTAATATTGCTGAGTTAATACCTTCCTGGAGATGACTATGATTTCTTGTTTTACTCAGAGAGAAGCCCAGATAAAAGAGCTGAAGCCTGAATAAGCAAGTATCAAGGTTATACAGTTGTTTTGGATTTCCATTTTGAGTCCACAAGAAGGCTAAGCTTCTTTGGATTTCTTTACCTGTGTTATAGATAAGAACATATACCCATGGTGAGAAACTAGAGACCAGCTGAAACATGGTAAATTGTCCTTCCAGTACAGCCCCATCACCATTGTTTCTCCTTGCACAGTTCCTTTCTGTCTAAATGCTTCCATCTGCTGTCATAGTCACCTAAATGCTATTTTCTTTGATTATCAACATCAAGTCACCACACCAGTGTTCTGGTACCAGCTGGGTACCTAAGAAGCTCTGAAGCCCTTGGGGAACCACAGTTTTCTTCTTCAGGGAAAATCCTTGAGAGCTCCCCATCCTTCATCTCCCTGTAGTGTCTTCCTGTGGCCAACATGTACTGATAATTTTTTAACAGGCATCACAGCAAACTCAAAATGGGAGATTTCCTGAGACTGGAAGACAGGTTGTAGTGGAGATAGCTGGAGTTTTCCTAGAGGACAACAGGTCTGGGTATCAAGGTCAATTTCTATCTCCCAGCGAATCCTGCAGTCTGGGATGGGATGTGCCTTTTAGGAGACGGGTAGTATGCTTTAGCATTTTTATTCCTGAATATCCAACCACTGTATCCGTTCTGATAGCTGCTAAGATCATTTGTCTTTCTTCTCAATGTATCTTCGAAGGCTGTGATTCCATGCTTGTAGATAGAACCTGCTGGATCATACTAGAGTGTGGACACACTAATACACTTTTGTTGAACTTGCAAAGACTCCAAAAGTGAAGGTTTATGCTGCCTTTTGGCCAGCCTCAGGAGAACAGACATCATGCAATGCAACATACTGCTTACCCCTGCCACATTAATCTACAAAAATGTTTTTGGTAAATGTTTTTGGTTCTGTTTATCAGGACTAGCAAACTGAGTCTTTTTATTGCATCAGTGGCCATCATGAGATGTGCATGATATTTGAGAGGCTGTATTGGGATCTCAAACCCAAACTTTTCCATCTCGTCAACTCATAGTTTGGGCTTTGCCAAAGCAGTACCAGTGAATTTAGCCTGAGAAGTAGAGGTATATAAATAAAATCAGTCATTTTATTGATTTGGTAAGCTCTTTCTCTTTCTCTTGAAACCCATAATATGTTCCTCTATAAAATGCACATTTTTTTGTCTGAAAGATAAGCACCTACAAAACTAAGGTATGTAAAGATGTCAGCAGGAGATCAACCTTTTTGAAACTTCTAAATAAGCAGTCTGACTTTAAACCTTTTTTTCCCTGAAAATATAGGTCTAAGTTTAAATGCTGGCTCCAGGCAAACTGTTTGAATTGTTCAACTATCTAAAAATATAGTTAAAAGGTGCATGTGAAGAGACAAGAAGCTGAAGTAGAAGCAAAGGAAAAGACAGAATGTCAGGGCCTTCGGGAAGCTGTAGCACAAAGGCTTCACAGATGTTCCCTTCAAAGAATCCCTCATCTCCCTGCCTCTTGGTGCCAACATTCGTGTGGCAGGAGCACGCTGAAATCTTCCATGGAAGTTAAATAAAGATTTAATCTAAAAATAAAACTTTGTGGCCAGTAGACCTAGAGGCAATGAAGGCCAGAAAAATAGAAAATATTAGAATTGGAAGAGCTGTTTTGCTTCATACAATTGTGCTAGTAAGCAAATAGGAGGAAAAAAAAAATATAGTGCTGTTTGAAATAGCCCCTAAACACAGAAGACCTTGCAAGCACCTTAGATTTTTCCTTGCAAACATGAGATAGCAGATGGTAAAAAGACATTTTCTTGGGCACTGGGCCTGCCAGATCAGGAACTGAGGAAGATAAAAGCAGAAGATTGCAGCAGTGACCCAAGGGGCAAGGCTGATGAAATGGGCTCGTGAATTTTGTTCTCTGAGGCGAAGAAGATTTTGCAAGGCAGATCACCTGATTCCTTGCTCCATGTGCAACCTCTTTTCATTCGGTCACAGGAGGACTGAGATAGTTTATGTTGCTTTATAAATGGCTTTGAAAGATTTCTGATCTGCTTTTAATTGGGTTACCATCCAGTCTTTCCCTGCTGTTCTGCATGAAATGTTGCTTTGTGACATACATTTCCTCTTCCTTTCTGTAGAAAAGGAAAAGAAGAAGATCAGGTTATTTCTGAATAACAATGTCTAGACTCCACCACTGGACTCCTTCCAGAAATGTCTAAACAGGTCATGGCTTAAGCGGGTACAAACTGGCACAGCTGCGTTGTTCTAGTTGTCCTGACTGGGTCAGGTGAGCGTGTAGCATGTGTTAATCTACACTCTTCTTGGTCCCTGTGTTCTGGCAAAGATTTTTCTGAGCTTTGCTCAGGCTTATTTATTTATTTTGTATACAGGGTGATGGTTTAATGTGAGAAATAATGAATGAGCTTCAAGTGCATGACCCGATGTCTACACTGTTGCTAGCACTTAATCTTCAGCCTTCCACGTAGGCATTGTTTATGTGCTTCTTAATGCTCTACTCCTGTTCTTACCTCTCTGTTGGACTGTGTACTGTGTGGACTGTATTTGTACCTGCAAGTTAAAGAATGTGTGTAGGGGTTGTTCGGGATGGCAGAGAAATTGCTGCAAGTGCACCATGTTACTTGTCTTTCATGCCTTCTCTGTTCTTCCTTCTTCCTTCTTTTCACCATCCTCAACAACCTTTGATTTGGAGACAACAGCATCAGCAAGGATTTATGATTCATCCAATCTGGGGAGAAATATTTCAATGGCTTTTCATAATCACCTGTTCTGTCAGCACTAAACTACAGAAGAAACAAAATACTGTCAGGATTTACCTCCACACTCTTGTAAACAATCTGGTCTTGCTGTTTGTCCGCTGTTGAAATAATGAGGTGTACATCAGGCTGTGGAGAGATGAGCCCAACCTCTTTGCCCAGAGTTTTACAATGACTCCCTCTCATCTTAATACATGTTCATGGCTGGCATTGTGCAGGTCTCAGCATGCAGTGCTTCATCACAACCCTGCTAACTCCACTTCAATCGGAGGAAGAAATCCTTTCCTTGTTAGCTTTGGAAAGATTTGGGTTCCGTTTGAATGCGTTTTGTATTAAAAAAAAAAAAAAAAAAAAGAAAAAAAAGAAAAAAAAAAAAAGAGGGTAGGTGAGACAATAGTTGCTGACACAGAGAGTGCTATCTCAAGATACCTAAAGGCATTTTGCTCAGAAAGACACAAAATGCAGATTTCCTAATCTCGATTTTGTTCCAGATGATGTCCCTGGTTAAGCAATTGAATATATTTTAACTCTGCAAACTGCTGAAAATGCAGGAAGCAGAGAAAAACTGCATGGGCCAGCAGTTGCTTTGTCGCAGGGGGCATGAAGTGGGTGAGACCCACCTGTGGCCTTACTGCTCACCATGACGAACGTGATGCTGCAGTGGAAGGAGGCATGTTGTTTGGAGAGTTGGTGGTCATTTATACACACTTATATTACTAAAGTTAATACTTCTGGTCACAGATGAGCCTTGTGCAGGGAGGGGAGCGATGGATCCCCCTCTCTGTGATTCCTTACAGCTTAATAAATAAAGTGATGGAACATGAGGGTGTGGTTTTTTTTAGATGCCTATGAATGATAATGCCTGGAATCCAGGACATGGTCTGTGGCTCAATAATTTTCACAACAGGTCATAAAAAAAGATTCTGTGTCCACTGTGTTCCCCATTAACCACCACCGTTGCCAGTTCGCCCTCTTCTTTCAAAGCACTTGCCTTTAGAAGGCGTTTGCTCAGACGCTTTTCCAGACTTTGCTGCATACAGGTATGTCAGCAGACCTTTCTCTTTGCCAGTGCCACAGCACAGCATGTTCAGGAGCCAGAGGCTGCACCTCGCTCTGCATTACCCTGTTTGAACTTCGTACCCTTGCTGCAGCTGGGCCTGCCCGGTCTTGCTCCTGCCTACTCACCTTGCCTTTGTCCCAGTCCTCTCCTCCGTCTCTGAGTTGCCTTCTCCTGTCACGCATACTCAGGCGTGCTGTGTGCCTCCTTTCAGGTTTTACAGTCAGGAAGCTGAGGCCTGGGCTTCTTCAGGGATTTCCAGACTGGGGAAGAAGGATTGCACAGCACTTCCCAGCAGTGTAGGGGACCAGGAGGAGGTGCCTGGAGCATCCCCAGAAGGCAGCAGGCCTCTCTGCCCTGGGAGCTTTTGGGGAGCACAACCTGTGATGCTCCAGGTGGGCAGTGCAAAAACCTCAGGAAGGGGAGGTCACCCTGATCCCTATGTTCAAATGCATGCATGGGGCTGACCCTTCCCACATGCCCTGCTCCAAATTTCTTCTTCGTTGTAGATCTCCCCAACCCTAAACACCCGCAGGCCCCTGAACCAAGTCAACAAGACCTTTCTTCTTTCATTTGCCACAGCCCCAAATCCATCTGGTATGCCTTCCCCTCAAGACTTTGCGTGCCCACTTCTAATATCTCAAGCACCTCTGGGTGTCCTGCCATGCCGAAGTGACATTTGCCCCTCATGTCAATTATCGCTGGCAGAGACAGACAGAGGCAGCCAGACGCCTTTTCTGCTCCTCTTTCCCCTCACTGGGTTTGTGCCCAGGGTGAAGTTCAATGGCTGCTGTGTGTTCGTTGGAGCCCATCAGCCTGCAAATGGACAGAAAAAAAAAAAAAAAAAAAAAAAAAAAAAAAACACCTTTGAACTGCTCTGCCTGCCCTGCAGGCTATAATTTTTCATGACAGTAGAGCTCTTTTCTATCTACAGAACACTCCCCTTGTCTTCTAGTATCAAAGACCAGAAGGTGTTTTGCTCTAGATAGGCTAAAAAATCAAGAGTTTGAGGGTATCTGTGCTATAGTTTGAGCTGTGGCTCCTGTCAGTGTTTTTACAGTGTAACTTTATTACTCGTAGGTTGTTCATTAGTAGATTACATTTTTCTGCACTTCGGTCTCCAGTGTTTTTGTTTGTCTGTTTGTTTTTATTTTTTGTTAAGTATTTTCTACAAATTCTCTCACTGATTGTTGAGGAAAAATTGAATACAAGCATTTAGTAGTCAACACTTGAACTCTTCCTACTGAATATACAGTTACATTAGACTTAAATTCCACCTAGTCATGACTTAAGGCACTTCATTTGAGGCTTTATTCAGGCTGTTCATGTGGCTTCAAAATTTAAGCAAACCTTAAAATCAATTGATGGTTGAAAATGGAGGCATTAAATTGCCTGGGAACCCAGGCAAGTGCTCCCATTCATTCCCAGAGGCATTAATGGGAAGTCAAATACACGCAGATCTATGTCGAATGTACCTGGGCAGTGGTGTGTTTTGGGGGAAAGGAAGATTCTCACTTTTAGCCTAATGGCCACCCGAGAAGGTAACTCCATAGCTCCCACTTTCTTGAAGACTGTTCTAACTATTCCCACTTATACACAGAGAAGACTGCTTTGCAGGTGTTTGCTTTGTCAGGATGTAGGCCTCTGGTTTTGTAGTACTCTGCACTATATGCAGAAAACTTTCTGTGGATGTTCCTGACAAACAAATCCATGTGCAAAAACATCCTTAGCAAGTAAAACCATTTTCTGGTGAGGAGAAAGAGGGCTAAAAATGGGGTGAGAAATAGCAGCATTTATGCTGAAATCATTCCGAATAATCTCATATAAGGTTTCATACATAGGCCAAGCAATGAGCTTCGAAGTGGTTTAATAAACTGTTGGACAATGTTTGCAATTGAAGACGAACTGCTGGATTTACTTTGGGAAACACAGCTCTAGCTCATGTGTTTTTAATATGTCTATCACCTTTGCAGGCATTCCTTCACAGTATTTTCTTCATAATTTAAAATTATATTTGTAAACAGGAATTAGCATGAATAATCTAACTGGACACACATTTAAATTCCAAGGAAAACACCTGATTTACATGCATGGTAACTATTTATGTGATTATACTGGGTTATGTAAATGTGTTTAACTTGGAAAAGCTGTCTTTAGAGAAGGACCATTACCACTGGTTAGTCAGTATTGTGGAGAGTGGATGTGAAGCAGGTACCACAACTGCATTTTTTCTTTTCCCAAGACTGCAGAGAGATCATCATCTGCCTGAAAGCAAGGCATCATAAAAGCACTATGCGCTCTGTTTCCCTGCCTGCTCTTCCAGGGTCCCTCCCTGGTTGCCATCGAGTTCTTTCTACTCTTTCTGCAGCTCCTGGAATAACGGGATGTGGCTCTGTAGTCAATTGTTGATGGCATTCTTTATGTGCTGAAGGTATATCTGCTCATCATCGTACACCAAGACTAGTTTGTTACTGCACTGACACGCTCTATGTGTGTTGAAGGAATAAAGAGATGGGTTTGGGAAATAATTGTGTCAGTGTTGGATCAAAGTGTACAAGAGTGTTATAGCAAATCCTATAAAATATATCCAAAAAATGCTAATAACTGGGACTGATGTATTTTCATTATTTGTATGTGTTTTATATAGGTTTCTATGGGATATGTTCAAAGACTAATTATTTTCTTAGTTTCTTAAGCTTCATTCCTCCCTGTACTCTCTTAGCAACGTAATTGCCCCAGCCCTCTTCCATCCCCCTCAAAACCTGGTTTTAGAGACCCCGTCCATTGCTAACTAAAGGCCAGGGTGGGAAGGAGTGGTGCTTAATGGGATTTTGGAAAGGTGACTAATATCTAATTGCCATGGAAATTGATGCAATTTAAATACCACTAAAAATCCCTCTCCAAGATCTGTCTATGTCTACAGTGAGCTAAATGCTTCATAAAACCTGGCCCATCACCTCTGCAAAGCTACATCATATTTTTCCATATATATATGTGTATATTTCCATCATATATTTCCTTTTGTGGCACGAGGAAGATTACTGGTCTCATCAGCAGAGCAGAGTAAGAGGGAGTCTTCTTCAGCAGTTGCTCTGTAACATCTGCTCTGGATCATGTTATTTCCAGGCTTCCAGTTTGGAAACACCAGTGGGATGAAAGGCATTGAAGCCTCTCCTTGGCGCTTACTCTTTCATTATAACGATGAGCTTTCAAACTGTGAGGGAAGCAGGATGATTTCTTAGGGGGAAATTGCAGTGTTTGAGATGCTTCCCATACCACTGCTCTCTGTGAGTTTGGGACTTCCTACAATAGGAAGAGGATGGTCACATTCCCAGCAAAATAACCTAGCAAGGTGGACAGTAAGTGGGCTTGGTAGGTGCAGGTGGAGGTGCAGCTTTGGCTGGTGTCCTTTGGTGAGCTGATCTACAAGATCTACAGCAGGCACTGGAAACAACCCCTTAGCCCCTTGCTTTTGTTTCCACTCCTGCTAGACTGCAAATTCCTTTTGCTCTGACCCAGGGTAAACACACCTGTGTTCTCTTCTTGCCTTAGCATTTTATTTTGCCCCAGTGAATAACAGCAAAACAGAAGAGAGAGCTTTGTGGTTCAGGAAGCTGATAGTTATTAAAAGTAAATTTTACAAGAAGGCAAGATGCAGGAAGGGGAATTCTGACTAATCCCTGATATGTATGGAATGTTTTTTATATGGGAACAGAACAGAGTTCGGTGTTTCTTTAATCACAGTTTAGAAGTTTTGTTATTTGAAAATAATTGTTTGTAGTTGTTTTATTTTTCCTAGCTGGGGCAATTTTGATTGACGTGTCTGGAACAAACAGGATTGCATAAACCTGCAGAGGTTTCCTGGTACACTGGCCAGCTACGGGCTTTGTACTGATTTTTATCATAACTGAAATTCTCACCTGACATCTGTGCTAGCACATCGTGTAGTTTGCAGTAATGCTAACATAATGTAATGCTAACATAATGCACTCCTGCCAAATGTTCTCCAGCATGTCACTTTGGAAGGAGAGCATGCGGCCATCCTGAGCTTCTGCTAGCCCATGGATGCAGCAATGAGAAAAATAATACCTATGATTTAGCAAAACATCACAAATGCTGGGTCAGCCTCAGCACTACTACAGGTGGTTCAACTTACATGGGATTTCTTTTTGAATGCTTATGAATTTAATTCTAAAGTCTTGTCATTTTCACATGGAAATAGTGTGGGCAGAAGTGAGCAAATGAAAGTATCAGCTCGGTGGGACTTTTCTTGTTTGTTTGTTTGGTCATTTGTATTTATATCTAAGAAAAACTTCTATTCACTTCTTTTTGATCATTGTTGGGTATCAGAAGAACTCTTTGGAGGACAAAAAGGCATCCCACTGCAACAAGTCTATTATTTGAAATGTTTGTTTGTACCTGAGAGAAAACCTTTGCTTCTCAATTTAGAGGAGTGAAACATCCTCAGTGCTGGCAGTAAGAATGGAAAGGACATCCGTGCATCGTGGCAACAAAGTCATTACGAACGATGGAGATCCACAGAAGATCTTCTAAGAAGGTTTATTTGTGGTGACAGCAATCTCCTGACATTGACCTGAGCTTCTTCCCCTTGCAGGTAATATAAAAGCCATTTGGGACACCAGCTTGCGTTTACAAGACAGATTTGCAATGGCCTAGGAGGCTGTTTTACCGCCTCCATCTGTGACTCTGTTATTTCTGGCTGGAATGATATTTCACGCTGGTCTCATAGGAATAGAGAAAGGAGAGACGGCTTCCTACCAGCTCCTAGCAAAGTGCAGTTCTGGCCTGATGGAGGCATCTAGCCACCACATATGCTGGTAACAGGATGGTATTCTGGGTGTATCTCACAGCAGATCCTTCTCTAGAATGGTTGAGCTTTTGGACAGCCAGATGTGGGATAAAATCTTCAAAAGAAGCAAAGACCAGCAGAAAAAAAAATAGCTGTAAAATTACAAGGCGTGCTTTGGTGCTGCTGATGTGTTTCACAATGCCATATTTGAACAGCTAAATACTCTCAGAAGCCAGTACTTTGGAGCCCTTGTTTCGTTGCTTATTAGTGAAACCAAAGCTCTTGGCCCAGATTCTCAGAAGTATTTGGGCATGTTGGATCCTACAGATCTCTGTGATCAGGTAACTCAGCTGCAGCTGCTTTGGACACTCGAGCTGTCACTTTTGAGAAAGCAGATTTGCACTGTTAAGAATTTTACCCATTATTTATAGAAACAAAGAATCCTTTTAAAAGGGAAGCACCTTATTCCTTAGCGCGGGGCCAAGGGTGCTGTCATTCCCCGGGGTGAGGGCTGCTCTGGCTGTGCCGAGGCTGCTGAGCAGGGCTCCTTCCTCAGCCGACCTCCAGCAACCCCGAATCAAGGTCAGACCCTGGCACTCGAGTAGCCCTGTGCTGGGAGATACCTGCCTGAGGCAGCAGCTGATGTTTGCATTCCTCATTCCTGCCTATTTAGAAAGCAGGCGAGCAGTAATAAGCTTTAAAACAATTCCAAGAAGTTTGTATTTGCAAACAAGCTGTGGGAAACTCTGATTTCCAATCCAATATTTATATGGTTTTTTTTTTTGTTGTTGTTGTTGTTTTTTTTCTCATAACACATGGCTGTTTACGCCAGGAAACTAATAAACATATTGTAAACAACAACCATCAGAATTACTCTTCAGGATTTGAGGGGCAGTTTGTAGCTTCATATTCACTGGATTAATTCCTTCTCCATCCTGTGTAAATCCAAGATGCAAGGGGCTCTGAAGCATTGTTAGAGCTGTGTCTTTGCATTCGGAGTTTTAGTGCTTTCTATTTTATTGTTTTCTATAAGCTTGGTGTAGGACCCTTTCTAAGCATGTTTCTGGCCTTTAGTAAAGGACAGATAAGCGGGAATAGGTTGTGTGGTGCCAAAACCACACAATGATGGGTGACTGACCTGAATGGGACTTTCCAGTGCTCATGGAATGGGACCCACAATGTGCATAACCTAATGAATGATATTGCATGCTTTCTGTGATAGTACAAAATCCTCATGTCCAGGCATTATTTTGAAGGAGCTTTAAGTTGGTCAAAATTCTCATGGAAAATGTAGGCAATGATAGCTAATAGGACTGGTTAATTACTTTGTGATAGGGACTCCTGCTGTGCAAGGAACTTGTCACTTTTTTTTCTTAGGTTCCCATGGGATGTCCTACAATGTAGCTCTTCCATTCCTCTAAGAGTAAAATTCAGTTGTTTTTTTGTTTGTTTGATTTGTTTTGTGTTTTTTTTTTGTTTGTTTGTTTTTCCATTTTAGAAACTTTAAAGCCTCACAGTGTTTCTATAACAAAAATAAAAATTGCTGTGTCAGCAATAGAAATAACATAATCTGATTTCCCTATCACCCCCATTTGTTAGGGTCATACTACAAATTTTCCAGTATCAAAGAAGGGTGATGGAGCAAATAAACCCAGGTAATTAGGACTGATCAGCATGGACTGACAAAAGTGAAATCACGGTCAACCAACCCATGATTCTACAATGAGATGACCAGCTCAGTAGATGAAGGGAGAGCAATGGATGTTGTTCACCTTGACTTTAGCAAGGCTCTCAACATTTTCTCCTGCGAGGGAAGGCTGAGAAAGCTAGGAGTATTCATCTTGGAGAAGAGAAGGCCCCATGGGATCATATAAATGTACATCAATACCTGATGGACAGGGAGTGAGGAAGACAGGACAGATGCTTCTCAGTGGTGGTGCCCTGTGACACCACCAGAGAAGTGATGGGCCTAAATTAAAATATAGTAAATTCTGTGTGAACATAGGAAATAACTTCTTACTCACTTGTTCGGTAGTCAAACACTGGCTCAGGTTGCTTGGAGAGGTTGTGGAGTCACCATCCTTGGAGATACTCAAAACCAAATGGACATGGCTCTGAACAACCTGTTTTAATTGCCGTGTTTTGATCAGGGGTTATACTAGATGGTCTCCAGAGGTGCCACCAAAGCTCAACTGTTCTTTGATTCTGCAGGGAGAGCACATCTATACATAGACATGTTTGAACACACAAATAGTTTGACTGCATAAACTTTTTTTAAAAAAAATAGGCTTACAGAGAAAACACAAATAGCATAATACTTGTCTCAGGGGAGTTAACAAGTTTGGAGCTCATGTACAGAGCATTTTTTTTTGTCTGTTTGGGGTTGGTTCTTCTGTGCCATACAAGCCACAGACCTTTTAGTGTATATCAAGAAGTCTATTCAATGTATTTTTGTTTGAATCCTTCAAAACTAGTTGAAAATGCACCTTAAATTGAATGTTTTGTATATCAGATAAGCAAATTGAGCTAGACTTCAGTTGCATTATGATGTCCCTCACCAGTCTGTGCTGCTCTAGCTCTGTGTGGTCTTGGTCCACCCATTCTGCTTTGCGAGTTTTCTATGTCATGTTTATTGAGTACAGGGAACTGCACTTCCATCTGGGACACTCAGAGCTGCTGCAGAAAAATGCCATGAAGAATATTCCAACTTAATATCTATATAGTGCTATAATAATAATCAGTGACAATAAAAGCCACCTCTGATGACTAGGCACCAGCATCTTACTTACTTCCATTACATCTTCCCTCCTCTGGCAGCGTTTAAGCCCTTTTGAACAGCAGCCCATGGAAGGGGATGGGTGGGCGGATGGATTGTCTACTGAAATGGGTAAGTCGTTTATTGTGTAATAAATAATTCAGCACAAATCATAACATCTAGCTATACTTTTACTTTGAATCTGTCTTTAAACTTGCACATCCTATATTTTATTAGTTCAATCAGCTGCAAAGAATGATACACAAGCAGAACAAGATCAAAGGCTGTGTATTATTTCACTGTGTAAGGCTGTAATAGAGACACAAAGAAAAACAATTTTTCCTCTCAGTCTATCGTGTCATCTTATACCAAGGGGAGTAAATGAAGGCTCCTCCCTGCTGCCGAGTAAAAACTTCAACAGGAAACTGATGAGCTGAGGATAAGGAAGAGCTGGCACATGGATTCCCCGTTGTAGGGAAGTGCTCTTGATTTCCACCATATTCCAGGGTCTGCTGTCAATCACCAGCAGGAGCTGGGATCCTGAATCCACCCCTGTTTTGGGCCAGTTAGTGCAGCTGAGTCAGATAAGCTTGGACAGTCATGGGAACATAGATGTTATAATTGTTTTCTTGAGGAGTTCCTATGACTCAGTTTTTATTATCTGTATTGTGTTGGTTAGGGTTGGAGTCGAGAAGACATTTGACCCTGAGCTTAAATTCACTCCTGTTCAGAAAGGCCTTTTAGGGCTTTGTGCACTTAAGCATTTTCATGGAGCATGGTGGTTTTCTGAGGTAATGTCTGTAGACAGCCCACGCGCTTTACTGGAGAAAGATCCTGTTGGCTTTTGGAGGCTTGGATTCAGTAATGTCAACAGTGCTGAAAATGAAAGTCAGGGATCCTCTAACAGGCCTCACTGCGAGTGGGCAGCCCTGGAAGGCCCGAGGTGAGTTAAGCCACCTCTGTTGTTTTTGCTGCAGAGACTGAGACCGTTTGAATGTTTCAGGGGACCAATACCAAAGAATCAATGTCAATTCAGGCAGTTATGGAGGAGATAAGTTTCTTTCGCTCTGCTCTCTGGCTAGGAAGGCGATGGCAGAGGAATGGTGACTTCGTGGAGGGAGGGAGGAAGAAGAGTGCTGCTGTGACAGAGAGCCCAGCCAGGCAGCGTCGTTTCAGCACTGGATGGAAGCACAGTGGGGAGGGAGAGGCTCAGCAAGACCAGGGAAATGCAGACCTGAAGCGCTGCTGCTTCATCAAGACCTTTAGTATTATCAGTAGAGCTTCCCACCAGCTCCGGCTGTCACTTCTGCAGTCCGGGAACCCACCTAAGGGGTGGCAGTGTCAGCCATCAGCCTGTTTGCATCCATCCCTGCTGCCACGATGTCCCATTTTTCAGAAATCACCTTTACAGATGGTCCACAGAAGTCCTGCCCTACCTAGGAACCCAGATTTTAAACACCCCTTGATACCCCCCTGTCCTTTCCCTACAGCATGAAGTTGTGGGGTGAGTTACAGTCTTTCTGCCTGCGTGTCACTGCTCCCGCCGAGAAACCCAGTGAGCAACACGCAGCCAGGACCAGCCATGGCAACAGTAGATGTACAGTGACCTACTTTTAATGCAGCTTATGTAGCCTTTCTTGCTGCTTTATGCTTGAATGGCAGTATTTGCAACAAAAGGTCAATTTATGGCAGCCTTTTATTGCAAGGCTCTTTCGCTATAGTCCAAAGTTATAATGACAAAATGCTCCTCCAAGTACAATGAGGACTGTGAAAACCAGCCCCACTTTTTATGTAATGCTTTACAGTTTATCTGTTTCAAACAGCTTTTGGTGCTAAGCTAATTTTTTTGTTGTTTGCTTGCTTATGAAAAGAGCTTTATTACTTGCATGAAGAGCAATAGATGGATGTCTGGATATGAACAGAAAGGCTTGGCCGTGGGTGATTTAAGTACAACTGTAAAAAATATTCCTGAAGCTCAGCAAAGCCCCACACATGGAGGGAGAAGAGTCTGAACCACAGCAGTCCAGAAAAGTGAAAAGCGCATAGCAAAAATGAAACGGGAACCTGGTCCCTGCTACGGGAAGGCACCAAGTAAATCTGATGTGACCCGAGCACGCAGGGTCATAAACAAGCTGAGACAAATGCGGGAGGAAGGACAGTGTGACAATAGCTAGCCCAGAGGGCTGAGACACACGGTTGAGTTCCTACATGTCAGCTGCACTGCAATCGCTGGCTGATTCATGCGCTTAGCCCACGGCAGCTGGGAGGTAAAACACATTAGGCTAACCCTCTGTGGAAGAGGGTTAGATGAATGTGCTTTCCTAGCTGTTGGCAAAGGGGTAGGAGCGTGTACGTGAACAGTTACCACAGCTCAGCTAACGTGTGGGTATCCCCCTCTTGTTGGAGCTTTCCCATTAGGAAATGACCCCGACCCCTTTGTAACGATGTCTAGCAGCTTGCAAACAGGAGCCATGCTGTGTTTAGGGGAACCTTTTCTTGCTGCCAGCCCAGGGAGAGCACACGACGAAGCAGCGTCTCAGGTGGTGTGCGGTTCCTCCATAGGTTTGGTAACTCCTTCACAGGTCTGAACCTCTGGCAGTTCCCTGCCACCGACAAACATTGCGCATGGGAAGATGTCCTGAGCCAGCACGGAGCCTTGATGAGCTGAAAGGATGGCTTGCCATAAATCCTGGGCGATGGCAACCTGTGTCAAGCTGTCCTAGCAGCATGCCAAGAACGGAGCCCCAGGATGGGCAGAGCCGTGTTTTTGTCTCTGCTCAGCTGTCTGTCAGATAGCAAGAGCAGCCTTGCCAAGGTTGCTCTACAGCTTCTACCACTGCCAGTAATCTGGGTGATCTCTTATCTCTCCTGATTTTACTGTTTATAGCCATGACAGCCGAGCCCTAGACAATGTGTAATGGGTGAGTTATGTTAGAAGCTGTCGAGCCAATGCTGATTCTGGAGCAAGGGGATCACTAGCCAAATGCTGGAGCTCAAAGCACCATGGGTAGAAATTAGCAGGGGCAAGTGATTTGAGAAATCATGCCCCAGCTTCAGGTTACTCATTCGTAGCACTGTCTGCTGTTTGGGACTGATGGAGGATTTTGCCTGGAGGCTGTTGAGTGTTACTGATTATGAGACAGCCACAATTTCAAGTGAAAGGCTTGTTAGTCATCTTTCCTTCTATCTCATGTATCATTGTGGCTAACAAACATCTCGCAGCTGTCTCCCAGGACGCTGGGAAGTTTCATGCTCTTCAGCTTGAGCCCTCTGCTTCTCTGTGTGCTCCCTGTGCTTTCTCTGGGTTTGCTTTGGTTAGGACTCTGGCTGAAATGACTCTCCGACAGCAGTTGGAAAACGAACTAAGAAATCATATTTTTCTTAGCTGGGTTGACTGCTGAGCTTTGGCAGGACCAAGGAACTCTTCAGCCAGAACTGAGCTGCTAATATAATCAGTTATTCCACTAAGAGCATCATTTTTTGCATGCAAACATATTTTCACAGTCCTTTCTGAGTCTTAATTACTGGGTGGTTGTAAAGATAAAGCTGATTAAAAAAATATAATCCGTCATAAACTAACATCAGTGTTTGCATCAAGAAAGCAAGTCCACATTTCTGTAACGTGAAATCTTAACTCAAGCCATCACTGTAGAACTGGCTAAGCTGATGTTTTGTTTTTAAATAAACATGGAGATGGTTTATTTTAAGAACCTGATCTGAAGCTGGGCTGAACATCTCACGAGTCCTTTCCTGGAAAGTGCTCAGTATATTTCAGAATCAGACCGGCTGAAAGAACGATGGGCTATGAAAACGGTGCCTGGATGTACGATTTTTCTCAACTACGGTCATTACCACATCCTGGCTTAGGGTGCGATGTTTGCAGTCATCTTATCAAAGAGCACTTGCTGCTATCAGCTCATCAGTGACACCAAGGCACAAGCATTGAAACAGAGAAAGAAATAAAGGGAAGGGAAAATCTCTGAGTGGTCAGCAGGGAAGACAAGCA
>JAACYP010030898.1:0-31568 GCA_011076525.1 Nettapus auritus
AAAAAAAAAAAGAAAAAAAAAAAGAAAAAGAAAAGAAAAAAGGACCAGACCATTGCATAGCAAAAATATTGTAGCAAATTGTAGCATTTTGTAGCAAAAATAAACTTTTGTAAGAATTTAGAATCGGAAATATATTTTGAGAAACCATTTTAAAATGCCAAAATGCAGCTATTTACTTTGAGGGGCTACTTAGATAACACTTTGGGTTTCTTCTTTGGGACAGGCGTGCAAAGCCAGTGCAAGTGAAGAGTAATAGTCCCAGTGTTTCTAGGTTCTGCCTGAGGTGTGTCAGTTAGACGGGAGTATGGAAGTGGACCATGTAATTACAAGGAATATATAGAAGAAGAAGTGTTTGGACTAATAGAAGAAGTAGTATATATGCATATATATTGATGCATATGCATATGCATGTATGTTGTCGAAAGGTGAAGCCTTTCTGAAAGCAACATTCAGCTAGATAAGACTTACTAAACTTTAACTGATTATATTATTATATTATGTACTGGTAAGACAATGAGATACACCGTTATCACGGGATGAGACCTATCAATGAGCAAGGCTCAGATTAAAGATACCTAGACTACATCTTTCCAGGTATGTTCAGAAAAGAAGAAGGAGGAAAAAAAAAAAAATGATAATAAAAATATGTTATATATATAGAGACATTATGAAAGAATTAACCTAAGGTATAATTCTGTGAGTACACGTCAGGATGCCAAGCAAGACTCAGACATATCAAGCATTTGGTCCAAGTATCATATTTCTCTTTATGGTGCCAGTCATTGTTTGACTAGAACAGCTGGTGTTGTGACCAGTATGAGTGTGAAGTTATATAAAGGGCAGGGAACAGCAGCCTTGGACAAGAAATGACTATCCACCTGCTAATTGGCAAATAAAGGTGTTATCCATCTACGAATAGGATAAGAATATGACAAGGATGCTATCCACTATCCATCACATCTGAAAATTGGTGCCAGTCTGGTGAAGTACCTAGTGACAGGAAAAGGGGAAACATAAGCCCTATTTTTAAAATGGAAAAAAAGGAAGACCCAGGGAACAACAGACCATTCAGTCTTACCTCTGTGCCAGGCAAGATCATGGAGCAGATCCTCCTGGAAACTATGCTAAGTGGATAGACCACTTGGTGGGTAAGAAATTGACTGGATAGTCAAATTCAAAGAGTTGCAGTCAAAAGAGACCTAAACATCTGACAAGTGGTCAGACCCACAAGGGTCTGTACCAGAACCAGTATTATTTAACATCTTGGTGACATAGACAGTGGGACTGAGTGCACCCTCAGCAAGTTTTTGAACAACACTAAGCTGAGTGGTGCAGTCAAGATGTTGGAGGGAAGGGATGCCATCCAGAGGGACGTAAAAGGGTAGAGGTGGACCTGTGAGAACGTCATCAACAAGGCCAAGTGCAAGGTCCTGCACCTTGGTCAGGGCAATCCCAAGCATGACTGTAAATACTAAGCAAGGTGAGTGAACTGAAAGCAGCCCTGAAGAGAAGGACTGTTGAATGTAAAACTAAATATTATCTACAACGTGTGCTTGCAGTCCAGAAAGCCAACCATACCCTGGGCTGCATGAAAAAGACTATATCTAGCAGGTTGAAGGAGGTGATTCTTCACCTCTACTCCACTGTCATGAGACAGCACCTGGAATACTGCGTTAAGCTCTTGGGCCCACAGTAGAAGAGAGACATGGACCTGTTGTAGAGAGTCCAGAGGAGGGCCACAGGGATGATCAGAGGGCTGGAACAACCCTTTTCTATGAAGAAAGGCTGAGCGTGCTGGGCAAGTTCAGCCTGGAGAACAGAAAGCTCAGGGGGCCTTAAAGGGACCCTACAGCAAAGACGGGGAAAAACTCTTACGAGGGAGTATAGAGATAGGACAAAGTGTAACACTTTTAAACTGAAAGAGGATAGATTTATATTAGATATTGGGAAGAAGTTTACTCAGAGGCTGATGAGGCACTGGAACAGGTTGCCCAGAGAAGTTGTGGATGCCTGATCCCTGGATGTGTTCAAGACCAGATTAGCTGGGGCTTTGAGCATCCTAGTCTAGTGGAAGGTGTCCCTGCCCATGGCAGGGGGTTGGAACTAGATGGTCTTTAAGGTCCCTTCCAACCCAAATCATTCTAAGATTCTGTGATTTTACTACATCCACCATTCTTTGTAAATATATTTTGAATTATGTCACCGAGTGCTGTGATTCTCTTGTGCCTATCACACCACAAATTCCACTGTAACGATATTATATGCAACACTGAATGAACCTCTGCTTTTTGCTTTAATACTTGAGGCCTGCTTAGATCTGTCATTTTTAAATATATGTGATACTTGACATCTACTTGCACTTTTTAGATATTATCAATCAATGAGAAATGTGTTTCTACAAAAACTGTTTTTTGTTGTTGTTGTTCAGTTGTTTGTTATTATTATTACTATTATTATTATTATTATTTAATCAACATGTCAAACTGTTATTTCTTCAAGCCACCTGTCCCTCCAGCTCTCTTCCTGACTCTTCCCTGGCACTTGTAAAATACCATGCATACTTAATCAACTTCTATGCTTAGAGAATAGTAAAAGACCTCAAAATATTAACAAATACTCATTAGATTTATTAAAAATATTTATATACTGCATTTTGTTGCATAGATAAGTCTTGCCATAATACCACTTCAGGAGTTATTTAATTTTAATCAAATTGACCAATTATTTTAATCAATTAGACCAATATGTCTGCTAATTTATAAGAAACTATTTTTCCTCTTTCAATTTAAGTATTAAAGTAAAAGTTTAAGTATTAAATAAGTTTATGTCTCCCTTTTGTATGTTGTGTTTAATATTCAATTTCAAATTAATTTAAGATTGAAGTACAGAAAAAATAAATAAATAAAAAAAAATGAAATTAGTTTAATTTTCCCCTAAGGTAAATATTCTTATTTTATTTACAGTCTTGCATTATGGATCCACCTTATTGTTCTTTTTCCTCTTGGGCTTATTTATATCATTATCTGTTAAAATCAGATTGGTTAGAATTAGTAGACTAATGTGGAAGAGGAACGCAAGTGTCTGTATTGCTGTAGGATGGCTATTTTGTTCTTCCCCCCCCCTCTTTTTGGGGGGGGGGGGAGAATGTACTTTTCTTCTCCTCTTCTTGGCAAAACTTTCTCAAAGGTGGTCTCAAAGTAGTTACAAACTTCACAGGTATTTAGACATCTTTGGGGTTTTGTTTATTTATAGCTAAGATAAAAATACAGTATATTATATATTTTTTATTATTTTAATTTGGCTGTACATCTGTCCATCATAAATATCCTACATGTATGTATGCACAGCATTATATTATCAGATGATATGGATGCTTCTCTTTAGACCATTTAGAATTTTACAAGCTCATAATACTTGTTCTGAACCCCCTCCCCTTTTTGGGGGGGGTGGGGTGGGGGGGCGGTGGCAGGGTGGGAGCAATAGAGGGGGAAATGTTATAATTGAAAGCATTGGCATAATGACAACCTAACATTGTGTCATAATATCAATGAGATATTAAATCTGATTTCTCTGGTGGTTTAATTTCCTGTCATAGTGTCCAAAACCACATCTGAGAAGTCTTAACAGGAGCTAAGCATTACTATGTTTATGTTGCATCCAAGGAGAATAATTTTTCTTTTCGGCTCCTAAGTGAAGTTGTGCAAATTTTAGCATTTAATGATTTTGGTGATTTTTTAAGAGATCAGACTGAATAGTCTGTGTTATAAATTGATTAGGAGCCAATTGCATAAGTTTGCAATTATAATTTATTAGTAAGCTCAAGCAAAACAGCGCTGGGCGGCCGGGGAGTTTGTGCTCCACCAATAGCACATGCCCCTCCCCCGTCAGAGTCCCAGTTTTAGCCTTGTAGTTCCGCGTTGTCATGTCACATTCTAGCACGTTCTGGTATTGTCTGCGGCTGCACCTCCTATTGCTAGGGGAGGTCGTCTTCTTCCCTCTGGTGGTCGTAAAGAAGAAGGCCGACTCGACTCCTTCCCTATTCCTTATTTGGTCTTCTTTTGAGACAGGGCAGTAGTTGCCTCACCCGTTTAGCAACACACTGTTTACACAATGTTCTTTCAACCGTTTTACCCCAGGACATCCTGTTTTTCAACAGGATGCCTCAACACTGACTGCTGACTGCAAACTTAAAGCATAAATTGTTCTCTAGGTCTAAAACAATGAACATATGCCCACGGTTTCACAAACAAGATTTTCTATAGGTTCTTACCAGGATAGGCATCTGGAAACTTTCCAGCTATACAGGGTTGTCACAGCCCCCCACCCCACCGGTTTGATTAACATACTTATTATACGATATTTATTATAATACAAAAGACAATGAACAAACATTTATCGTATATTACAGTCTGACTGTTAAATAATAAGTACACTAGAAAATACAGAGCAAAGGAGTAAATGTACTGGTGGTAGTATCGAATCTCAAAAAGGAAAGTCAGTTTTGTTCAGAGTTGTAGCTTTTAGTATTGTAAATTTGAATAACTGATACTTATACTGAGTTGTGTGATAAAATCCTCAGCAGAAATGAAAGACAAAGTATTTTAACATACTGGCTGTAGATGAAGTCAATTTCCACTACTCACTCAGGTTTATAAAGTAGTTTTGCTCATACTGTTATAAATGCAGAGTAATTAACATTAATAAGAAGAAAGATTTGTGAAAATTGTCAAATTTACATTATTACAAATAGAATCACAGAATCAGAGAAAGTCTAGGTTGGAAGAGACCTCCAAGATCACCGAGTCCAACCTCTGACCTAACACTAACAAGTCCTCCACTAAACCATATCCCGAAGCTCTACATCTAAACGTCTTTTAAAGACCTCCAGGAATGGGGACTCAACCACTTCCCTGGGCAGCCTATTCCAGTGACTAACAACCCGTTCAGTAAAGAAGTTCTTCCTAAGATCCAACCTAAACCTCCCCTGGCACAACTTAAGCCCATTCCCCCTCATCCTGTCACCAGGCACGTGGGAGAACAAACCAACCGCCGCCTCGCTACAGCCTCTTTTCAGGTACCTGTAGAGTGCAATAAGGTCACCCCTGAGCCTCCTCCAGGCTAAATAGTCCCAGCTCCCTCAGCCGCTCCTCGTAAGACTTGCTCTCCAGACCCTTCACCAGCATCGTCGCCGTTCTCTGGACTCACTCAAGCACCTCCATGTCCTTGTAGTTAGGGTCCCAAAACTGAACACCATACTCGAGGTGCGGCCTCACCAGAGCCGAGTACAGGGGGACAATCACATCCCTGGACCTGCTGGCCATGCTGTTTCTTATGCAAGCCAGGATGCTGTTGGCCTTCTTGGCTGCCTGAGCACACTGCTGGCTCATAGTCAGCCGACTATCAACCAATACTCCCAGATCCTTCTCTGCCAGGCAGCTTTCTAACCACACATATCCCAGCCTGTAGCTCTGCTTGGGGTTGTTGTGCCCCAGGTGCAGGACCCGGCACTTGGCCTTGTTGAACTTCATACCATTGGCCTCAGCCCATCGGTCCAGCCTATCCAGATCTTCCCACAGAGCCTTCCCACCCTCGAGCAGGTTGACACATGCACCTAACTTGGTGTCGTCTGCAAACTTACTGAGGGTGCACTCGATCCCCTCATCCAGATCATCGATGAAGATGTTAAAGAGGACTGGCCAAGAGGATGTTAAAGAGGACCGAGCCCTGGGGGACTCCAGTAGTGACCGGCCTCCAACTGGATTTGACTCCATTCACTAAATCTCTCTGGGCCTGGCCATCCAGCCAGCTCTTAACCCAACGAAGCGTATGCCAGTCCAAGCCATGGGCAGCCAGTTTCCTGAGGAGAATGCTGTGGGGAACGGTGTCAAATGCCTTACTGAAGTCAAGGTAGACCACATCCACAGCCTTTCCCTCATCCACTAAGCGTGTCAATACTAGCATTATTAATTATAATAATGATAAACTGGTATTTTCAATTAGAAAAAAATATAATAATATACTTCTCATGTTTAGAATACATTCTCAACTGTTTTTGTTCTTCTACCTCTGTTATTGAAATTACAAACTTATGGTTAAGCCAGATTAGTTTTTTTTTCCACAAACAAACAAAACAAAATTCTCAACTAGGTCTTGAAACATTTTTAAGTTCACATTTCACAAGTTTTTAGTTCACATTTCAGTTACAGTGTTATGGAATTAAAAAATCTGTTTCCAGACTGGAAGCTCTGATTAATAGTTTTAGAGATTGTAGCTGTGAAGTTCTTTTTCTTTTATTCACAGCTATCGAATGACTGTAATATTTGCTGTTTGTTTCACAGGCTTTTTGTTTGTTTTATGGCATTTATTATTATTATTATTATTTATTTTATATGATAAATATGAAGGAAGTTTTCAATGTCTCCTGGTTTTATTTTCTAATCTTCTGCTAGGATTTGTTTTGGTTTTGCCTACTGATGAACAGAAAAAAATAATTATTCAAGTGTTAATTTCATCCACACCATTCAGTAAACTGAAGTGATAATTTGTTTCAGATGAATGAACTGATGAATCATCTGAGTTAAACAATAACATTTACTAGTAGGATAATAAAAGATAATTATTAGGCTCAGAAAGCTGTTGCAATTTTAATTGGTAGCTCTAAATTAGCTGTGAGATGATTGAAGAACCAAACAGCTTTTTCAAAGTGACTTTGCCATTAAATCTAGAACCCAGAAATCTAGAAGGTATACAGATACATAATTAATAAGATGACTTGAATTAAAACTGATATCTTCATAAGATTTTTTCTTAGTAGTATACCAATTTAAATAGCATTGCATTATTATTATTACTTATTAGTTATTTTTTTTACTCCTTATATTTGTGATGTCACGTCATAATGCCTTTTGTCAAACAATAACTTTAAAAGAAAAGGTTATCTTATCCATCTATTAACTAAATACTGAAAGTAAATTCAAATTCACAGATGAGATAAAATGCTGTACTGAAAATCACATTGATTTTTCTGAAATGTGATCTTCTTTCATATTAAATGTATAACTTTATGTTATACGTATGGCAATTCTTATACAATTATTACGGTAGTTATACATTCTAACTTATGGAATCAAAATTATGTCTAGTACTTAAGAGTTTAGTGTCTCTGTCATACCTTCATAAGGAGTGGTGAGATAGTCTTAGCCACAAATTTAAGGAGACTAGCCTTCAAATTTACACAACTTATTTAAATAAGTTACAATTACATGTTCCCTTTACATACATATATTTTTTATGATTTTCTTACATTGAAAAATAATTTATTGCCATACCTACAATGAAGAGTCTTGTAGAATGCAATGAAGTTGACCTTCAGGTTGTTTTTGTTTTGTGTCTTTGGAGATAATAGTTTTATGAATTGTGGTTATAGTCCCAATAACCACCAATTAATATATTTTTTTCTTGATCTGCCATTTATAGGCATATTCTTTCTGTCATATATTGGCTATTGTTATTGGGCAGGGACACGTTCCACTAGATCAGGTTGCTCAAAACCCTAGCCATCCTGGCCTTGAACACTTCCAGGGATGAGGCATCCACAATTTCTCTGGGACACCTGCTCCTGTGCCTTACCATCCTCTGAGTAAAAAATTTATTACCAATATCTAATCTAAACCTACCTTCTTTTAGTTTAAAGCCATTGCTCCTTGTCCTATCGCTATACTTCCTGATAAAGAGTCCTTCTCCAGCCTTCTTTTCATCCCTTTTATATATGGGAAGACTGCTTACTATAAGGTCTCTCCAGAGCCTTCTCTTCATGGACGCTTCTCATCAGGTCCCATGGACTTGTGCACCTTTAGGTTCCTTAGATGGTGACAAGCCTGATCTTCTCCTACAGTGGTTCTTTCATTCTTCCAGTCCCTGCTTTTGTCTTCTGGGACTTGATCCATGAGGCTAGATTATATGCCAGTGAAGACCAAGGCAAAAAAGTCATTTGCTACCTCAGTCTTCTCCGTGTCCCGGGTAGCCAGGTCTGCTGTTTCCTTCTTTCCTCCCACAATTTCCATAGTCTTCCTTTTATCACTGACAGCCCTTCCAGTTGCCCTTGATGTCCCTGGACAAATGTAATTCTAAAAGAGCTTTAGCCTTCTACCCTAATCCGTAGCTGCTTGTATGATTTCCCTGTATTTCTCCCAGGCTATTTGTCCTGTTTCTACCCTCTGTAGGCTTCCTTTTTCTGTCTGAGTTTGGCCAGGAGCTCCTTGTTCAACCATGCAGGCCTTCCAGTCTTTTTGCCTGACTTCCTTTTTTGTTGGGATGCATCACTTCTGAGCTTGGAGGAGATCCTTGAATTAACCAGACTTCTTTACTTTGCCCCATGGTACTCTACCAAGCAGATACCTGAAAAGGCCAAAGTCCGCTCTCCCAAAGTCCAGGGTAGTGAGCGTGCTGTTCTCCCTCCTTGCTTCCATCAGTATCCTGAATTCCATCATTTCATGGTCACTGCAGCCAGTGCTATCCTCGACCTTCACATTCCGCACCAGTCCCTTCTAATTGGTGAGAATGAGGTCCAACAGAGCACATCTTCACACTTGGAGAGGGAATTTGTCATCAGTGAATTCCAGGAACCTCCTGGATTGCTTATGCCCTGCTGTGCTGTCTCTCCAATGGCTATCGGGGTGGTTGAAATCCCCCATGAGGATCAAGTCTTAAGAACATGAGGCTGCTTCTCTGTCTAGAGGGGATGTCATCGTCTTGGTCTTCCTGATCAGGAGGCCTGTAGCAGTGTCCCACTGTAACGTCACCTGTCCCTGCCCTCCCTTTAATCCTGACCCTTAATCTCTCTGTCAGCTTCTCATCCATTCCCTGCCAGAACTCCATGCAATCCATCTGCTAATTGATAAAGAAGGCAATTTCTGCTCCTCATCTCCCCTATCTGTCGTTCTAAAAGACCCTGTATCCTTCCATTCCTACACTCCAGTCATGGGAGCTATCCCGTCATGTCTCTGTAAAGCCCCTACAGGCATACATAAATCTCTAACTTCTCTTGTTTATTGCCTATCAATGTGCATTAGCACATTTAAGTTGGGTCCCTGATGAGGCTGACTTACTGGCTAGAGTATCTGGACTACCTTTTTGCTGCTCTTCGGGTGCTCTCCTGCTCACCCATTACCCTCCTCCAGGCTCTGGGTTTCTCTCACTGACAATGGCATCAGGCTGGGAGGAGCGGGATGGAGTAAGGTGTCTCCCCCTCTGCAGCTTTAACTTAAAGTGCTCTTCACCATCTTGGCAAGGTTATGACCAAAGATGCTCTTCCCCTTCTCTGAAGGGGGGTGGACCCCATCAGCCCACAGCATACCAGGTTTTTCAAAGTGAGTCACATGGTCTAAGTCAAACACCATTCTGTGGTACCACTCCCATAACTATCTGTTGATTTGCCAGATTCAACTTGCCGTTTCAATCCCCTTTTTCTTGACTGGGAGGACCAATGAAAAAACCTACCTGTGCTCTTGAGTCCCCTGCTGCTACTCCCAGGGATCATATGGGTCCTTATGATCCCTATGGATCCCTTCCAGTTCGGGATATTCTATGATTCTACATAAATGATCATATACATATATAAATGATCATGTAAATATATATATATGATCACATATATATGATCACATAAATATAAATATAAATGCTTAAAGTTTTAGAAACCAAATTTTTGTGGAAGAATGATCTCCTTAGGAAAAGGCTATATTATAATCTTTTTATATAATTAGTTTTATGTCCTTAGTGTATGAAAGAAGATACTGTCATATAATTTACTTCTGAGCATTAGTATTTTTATAGTTTATCTTGGCTCCTACAGTTATGACAGTATTATATAGTTTCATCTATTGTATTGTAAATTAAACTGGACTAAATATGCTGGACTATGTTGGCCACTCAAGGCAGCTGAGGGAGCCGTCACGACCCGGCAGCCCTCCTGAGGGACGCTGACGAGGCGTAGGCAGAGCCAACAGCATCCCCTCCCTGGCCACTCAAGAGCAGCCCCTAGGGAGCTTGAGTGACCAGGAGCATGGGGACTAGGACGGGCAAACAGGGCGGGGCATGTCAGAAAGGCACAGCGCGGCAGTTTGCACAGCAGTTCGCGCAGGCAGGGCAAGCAGGGAGGGCAGAGCGATCCCACCTGCCTCTAAGAACACCTCATCTGACGGCTGTCTACCACTAGCTAGGCCACGATGGTCCACGCTAGGTAGAGAGCTCTCTCTAGAAAGTTTGTAGCCACCCAGACAGACTGCCTGCTCAAAAATGCAGCAGTTCAGGTCTCTGGATGCAGGGAGTGTCAAAGCCTGCTGCTGCCATCTGAGGGAGGCAGAGATACCGTGTGTGTGAGGTGCGAGCAGGTGGACGACCTGGTCTGCCTGGTGGCAGAGCTCAAGGAGGAGGTGGAGAGGTTGAGGGATATCAGGGAGTCCGAGCAGGAGATAGACTGGTGGAACCAGGCCCTGCAAGACCTGAAGGAGAGGCACCGGAGTGAGACTCCCCAAATGGGGGTGGACCCCCTGCCCAGTCGCTGTCAGGCAGAGAGAGGGGACCTAGGAGTTGAGGAGGAATGGAAACAGGTCCTGCTCGAAGCTGCAGGAAACGCTCCCCCCCCCCCCCCCCCCCCCCCTCTCCCATCTGGCCCACTTTCCCAGGTGCCCTTATGCAACAGATTTGAGGCCCTGGAGCTTGAGAGAGTGGTGGATGAGGATGTGGTAGTAAGTTTACCCCAGGGGAATGGAGAGCCCTATTTGTCGGCCTGACCCTACCCGTAGGGAAGTCTGCTGCCTCCCTGGGGCAAGGGTCAGGGACGTTGCCAGAAAGCTTCTCAAACTTGTTCGCCCCTCTGATTACTACCCACTACTGATAGTCCAGGCTGGCAGTGATAACATTGATGAGAGAAGCCTGAAGGCTATAAAATGGGACTTCAGGGGGCTGGGAAGGTTAGTGGACGGAGCGGGAGTACAGGTGGTGTTTTTGTCCATTCCTACAGTAGCAGGGAGGGATTCAGAGAGGACGTGGAAAGCCCACCTGATAAACACATGGCTCAGAGGCTGGTGCCAACACAGAAGTTTGGGGTTCTTCGACCACAGGGCGCTTTACTCGGCACCCAGCCTGATGGCTGCAGAGGGGTCCCAACTGTCTCCAAGGGGAAAACAGATCCTGGCCCAGGAGCTGGCAGGGCTCATTGAGAGGGCTTTAAACTAGGTAAGAAGGGGGACGGGGAAGAAACAAAGATTGTTGGAGGTGTGCAGGGGGAAGAGTGGCAAGGCTGGGGGAGAAGGCAAAGGCTCAACTGAAGTGCCAGCATGGGCAACAAGCAGGAGGAGCTGGAAGCCATTGTACAGCACTCAGGCTATGAGTTGGTTGCCATCAGGGAAACGTGGTGGGACCACTCTCATGACTGGAGTGCTGCAATGTCTGGCTATAGGCTCTTCAGAAGGGACAGGCAGCACTGAAGGGGTGGTGGAGTGGCTCTCTATATTAGAGAGTGTTTTGATGTCATTGAACTTGAGTCTGGGAATGACAAGGTGGAGTCGCTATGGGTTAGGATCAGCGGAAAGGCCAACAAGGCAAGCATCCTGATGGGGGTCCGTTATAGACCGCCAAACCAGGATGAGGGGGTGGACAAGGAGTTCTACAGACAGCTGACAGAGGTTGCAAAATCATCAGCGCTTGTTCTTGTGGGGGACTTTAACTTCCCAGACATATCCTGGAAGCACAACACAGCCCAGAGAAAGCATTCCAGGAGGTTTCTGGAGAGCATGGAAGATAGCTTCCTGATGCAGCTGGTTGGCGAGCCTACCAGGGGAGGTGCCCCACTAGACCTTCTGTTCACTAACAGAGAAGGACTGGTGAGAGATGTGGTGGTCGGGGGCTGTCTTGGGCAGAGTGACCATGACATGGTAGAGTTCTCGATACTTGGTGAAGTCAGGAAGGGGACCAGTAAAACCACTGTCCTGGACTCCCGGAGGGCTGACTTTGAGCTGTTCAGGACACTGGTTGGCAGAGTCCTGTGGGAGGTGGTTCTGAAGGGCAGAGGAGTCCAGGAAGGCTGGGCGCTCTTCAAGAAAGAAATCTTAATGGCTCAGGAGCGGTCTGTCCCCATGTGCCCAAAGACAAGCCGGCGCGGAAGAAGACCAGCCTGGCTGAACAGAGAGTTGTGGCTCGAGCTTAGGAGAAAAAAGAGGGTTTATAATCTTTGGAAAAGAGGGTGGGCCACTCAAGGGGACTACAAGGATGTTGCGAGGCAGTGCAGGGACAAAATTAGAAAGGCCAAAGCTCATCTGGAGCTCAATCTGGCTACTGCAGTTAAAGACAACAAAAAATGTTTTTATAAATTCATCAGTACCAAAAGGAGGACTAAGGAGAATCTCCACCCTTTACTGGATGTGGGGGGAAACTTAGTTACCAGAGATGAGGAAAAAGCTGAGGTGCTTAATGCCTTCCTTGCCTCAGTCTTTAGCAGCAAAACCAGTTGTTCTCTGGACCCTGAACTGGTGGAAGGGGATGGGGAGAAGAATGTGGCCCCCACAATCCACGAGGAAATGGTTGGCGACCTGCTACAGCATTCGGATGTAAACTAGTTGATGGGGCCGGATGGGATCCACCTGAGGGTACTGCGAGAACTGGCGGAAGAGCTGGCCAAGCTGCTTTCCATCATTTATCGGCAGTCCTGGCTGTTGGGGGAGGTCCCACTCAACTGGTGGATAGCAAACGTGATGCCCATCTACAAGAAGGGCTGGAGGGTAGACCCAGGGAACTATAGGCCTGTTAGTTTGACCTTAGTACCAGGGAAGCTCATGGAGAAGATTGTCCTTGGCGTCATCATGCGGCAATTGCAAGGCAAGCAGGTGATCAGACCTAGTCATCATGGGTTTATGAAGGGCAGGTTCTACTTGACGAACCTCCCACAGCATTCTCCTCAAGAAACTGGCTGCTCTTGGCTTGGACTGGCGCACGCTTCGTTGGGTTAGAAACTGGCTGGATAGCCGGGCCCAAAGAGTCGTTGTAAATGGAGTCAAATCCAGTTGGAGGCCGGTCACCAGTGGCGTTCCCCAGGGGTCAGTGCTGCGGCCGGTCCTCTTTAATATCTTCATCGATGATCTGGACAAGGGCATTGAGTGCACCCTCAGTAAGTTTGCAGATGACACCAAGCTAGGTGCGTGTGTCGATCTGCTCGAGGGTAGGAAGGCTCTGCAGGAGGATCTGGATAGGCTGCACTGATGGGCTGAGGTCAACTGCATGAAGTTCAACAAGGCCAAGTGCCGGGTCCTCCACCTGGGGTGCAATAACCCCAAGCAGAGCTACAGGCTGGGAGATGAGTGGTTGGAGAGCTGCCAGGCAGAGGAGGACCTGGGAGTGATGGTTGATAGTCAGCTGAATATGAGCCAGCAGTGTGCTCAGGTGGCCAAGGCCAACAGCATCCTGGCCTGTATAAGAAAGTGTGACCAGCAAGGCTAGGGAGGTGATTGTCCCCCTGTACTCGGCTCTGGTGAGGCCACACCTCGAATACTGTGTTTAGTTTTGGGCCCCTCGCTACAAGAAGGACATCGAGGTGCTTGAGCGAGTCCAGAGAAGGGCGACGAAGCTGGTGAGGGGCCTGGAGAGCAAGTCCTACGAGGAGCGGCTGAGGGAGCTGGGATTGTTCAGCCTGGAGAAGAGGAGGCTCAGGGGTGACCTTATTGCACTCTACAGGTACCTGAAAGGAGGCTGTAGCGAGGTGAGGGTTGGTCTGTTCTCCCACGTGCCTGGTGACAGGATGAGGGGGAATGGGCTTAAGTTGTGCCAGGGGAGGTTTAGGTTGGATCTTAGGAAGAACTTCTTTACTGAACGGGTTGTTAGTCACTGGAATAGGCTGCCCAGGGAAGTGGTTGAGTCCCCATCCCTGGAGGTCTTTAAAAGACGTTTAGATGTAGAGCTTCGGGATATGGTTTAGTGGGGACTGTTAGTGTTAGGTCAGAGGTTGGACTCGGTGATCTTGAGGTCTCTTCCAACATAGAAATTCTGTGATTCTGTGATTCTGTGAACCTGATCTCCTTCTATGACAAGGTGACACACTGGGTGGATGAGGGAAAGGCTGTGGATGTGGTCTACCTTGACTTCAGTAAGGCATTTGACACCGTTCCCCACAGCATTCTCCTCAGGAAACTGGCTGCTCATGGCTTGGACTGGCATACGCTTCGCTGGGTTAAGAGCTGGCTGGATGGCCAGGCCCAGAGAGTCTTAGTGAATGGAGTCAAATCCAGTTGGAGGCCGGTCACTAGTGGAGTCCCGCAGGGCTCGGTACTGGGGCCAGTCCTCTTTAACATCTTCATCGATGATCTGGATGAGGGGATCGAGTGCACCCTCAGTAAGTTTGCAGATGACACCAAGCTAGGTGCGTGTGTCGACCTGCTCGAGGGTAGGAAAGCTCTGCAGGAGGATCTGGATAGGCTGGACCGATGGGCCGAGGCCAATGGTATGAAGTTCAACAAGGCCAAGTGCCGGGTCCTGCACCTGGGGCACAACAACCCCAAACAGAGCTACAGGCTGGGAGATGTGTGGTTAGAAAGCTGCCTGGCAGAGAAGGACCTGAGTGCAATGATTGGTAGTTGGCTGACTATGAAGCAGCAGTGTGCTCAGGCGGCCAAGAAGGCCAACAGCATCCTGGCTTGCATAAGAAACAGCATGGCCAGCAGGTCCAGGGATGTGATTGTCCCCCTGTACTCGGCTCTGGTGAGGCCACACCTCGAATACTGTGTTCAGTTTTGGGCCCCTCGCTACAAGAAGGACATGGAGGTGCTTGAGCGAGTCCAGAGAAGGGCGACGAAGCTGGTGAGGGGCCTGGAGAGCAAGTCCTACGAGGAGCAGCTGAGGGAGCTGGGATTGTTCAGCCTGGAGAAAAGGAGGCTCAGGGGTGACCTTATTGCACTCTACAGGTACCTGAAAGGAGGCTGTAGCGAGGCGGCGGTTGGTTTGTTCTCCCAAGTGCCTGGTGACAGGATGAGGGGGAATGGGCTAAAGTTGTGCCAGGGGAGGTTTGGGTTGGATCTTAGGAAGAACTTCTTTACTGAACGGGTTGTTAGTCACTGGAATAGGCTGCCCAGGGAAGTGGTTGAGTCACCATCCCTGGAGGTCTTTAAAAGTCGTTTAGATGTAGAGCTTCGGGATATGGTTTAGTGGAGGACTTGTTAGTGTTAGGTCAGAGGTTGGACTCTGTGATCTTGGAGGTCTCTTCCAACCTAGACTATTCTGTGATTCAGTGATTCTAATAACAAAAACTATCTGGGATTCCTTACAGTTTTGATTTTTAAATTTAGCCATAACTCATATTCAGAACTTATTTTATAGATATTCCTCCAAGGATGATTGCATAAAATAAATGAGACCTAATAAATAAAATGAGAGCATCTTTCTAGCATCATTAAATGAAATTCTCTATTTACTTTTGAAAATAGTACCCCCTAAGTGTTAGACTAAAATTTAATGGACCCTATTCAAAGTGGAAAATTTTATTTAGTGCATCTATAATCCAGGTTTACTTTGTTCCTTCAGAATGTAACTCACTGGAAACAAATTAGAAATATTTTTGATAAAGGAAGCAAAGAAACTGAGTACCACACTTTTCTTCAGTCATGCTACTATGAATTCTCCATAGCTTCTTAAAAAGTAATAACTATCAGAAACAAATACAAATACAACTTGCAATTTTTTTAACAAAAAGCTTTACACCATTAATACTAGCAAATATAACCTTTATAGAAGAATATTTTTATTAAAACAAAGTCACAAATGATACTTAAGATTTCTTATTGTTAGTTTATGGGTGGTAACAGTTCAGGTAGTGACTAAATTAGAGAATGGCTTTCTTTTGCTACTTATCATATAAATGAAAAAAGGCCTCATTTGATGCACTATTTAGTATTTCTGGGGATGGTTGAAGACCCATCAGCACTAATCTATACCTGTACTTTTGTGTAGGTATTTACACCTTCTACATTAGTAATTCTGTGTTTGTAAATGCGTTTATATTTATAAAATTAATAATAATAATAGTGATAATAATAAAACGTAGTCTCTTAATGGTGCATTCAATGAAAAAATTACAAAGAAAGAAAGAAAAAAATTCTTGAAAATTTTATATTGCTTTCTGTGTCAATTACAGAATTGCTGGTATACAAAGGCAGATCCAGAACTGGCAAGTATGGAATTTATCTAGTCCAGAGGAGCTATATCACTGTATGTTAGCTGTGAATCTAGTCCAAGATACACTTTTAAAAATCAAAGAGGTTGAAATAAGTTTCCCTAAAAGGATCCTTTTCTTTCAAGGATATACTGATCCATTTTGCTCCATAAATGGGATGCCAAATAAGAAAAATAAAAATAAAATAAAATAAAAATGGCACTTAAGGACATGGTTTAGTGATGGGGTTCAGTAGGACAGGTTTATGGTTGGACTTGGTGATCCTAAAGGTCTTTTCCAACCTAGATTAAACATAGACAAAGAAATAAACATACCTTGCTGAGTAAAACGTGTATAGCTTCAGAGGCAGAAATCATGTTGGTTAGGTGAATTCATAATATCCATTAAAAATATCTGTCAAATAACCCCAATGCCATGTTCATACTGTGATGTGAAGTATATTCCAGAGAAGAATAAATTAAGGAAAGAACATTCTGTAGATACAGAGTCCAAACATAGTTACACAGATAATGAGCTAGGTGGAGTCCAGATTATTGTTTTGAATTCTGTTTTTTTTTTTTTTTTTTAAATTGCTAAGTATTTGTCTTGGTTTCAGTTAGGACAGAGTTAATTTTCCTCCTAGGAGCTGGTAGGGTGCTATGTTTTGGATTAGGATGAGAAGAGTGCTGATAACATGCTGATGTTTTAATTGTTGCAGAGCAGCACTTACACCAAGCCAGTATCAAGGTACTCCTGGTCCCTTTAAGACAAAAAATAAAATAAAATAAAATAAATTAAAATAAATTAAATTAAAATAAAATAAAATAAAATAAAATAAAATGTCCTTAGTAAATATAAAATCACCTCTTCTATGGGATACTTGACTGCATGTCTCACTGTAACAAAGAAGGAGGAACTAAGTATCATTCTATAAAAACAGTAGTTAACAAATACAGAAGGAGAATAAACGTTTGCATGCATATATTAGTCGTGGAAAACACTTAACCTCTCTGTATCACTGTGTAAAAGTCTGTAAGACAGTATAATAATATTTACCTTAAGGAAGTCCTCTGAAAATTAACCAGATTAATACTTAAGTACAAAAAAGTTCTCTGTTAAATCTGAAGTGAAATATAAGTTCTATGTTTTATATTACACCAAGAAAACAAACAAAACATGATGGTAAGATTTTTTTTTTTTTCTTTTTATAAGCTCATATATTCCGTCACCAGTAGTGCCATTTTCTTGTAAATGATATAGAATTAATTTGCTAACCATGATGAAACACAATTTGATACAGGGTTTGCAGGCTAATGAAAACCAGTATTTCATTAACAAAAACTATTTTGAGATGGACACTTGATATACTTTTCTATTATTTGGCAACATCAAGAATTTTTTTTTAAGGTAGAAAAAAAATTTTGTTGTTGTTGTTGTTTGGTTGCTTTTTGTTTTGTTGTTGTTGTTTGGTTGTTTTTTAACCCTATAGAAAATTTCAGTTAAAAATGGTTTTGCAGATGCTTTTATAAACGTATTTGCTCACTTACTAAATTCAGTTTTCTTACTGATGGAGTGTTGGAGATGTTTCTCCCTTGCTGTTCCCTTCAAGGTAGATTTGAAGATGTTAGAAGTCTAAGGAGAGAGCTTAGAGGAAAATTGAGGAACAATGGCTGAACGCAGGCTTCAGAAAAAAAAAATATATATATATAGATATATATTGTTTTTGGTATAAAGAAAGAAATAGGTAATTTGAAGCAAACAATAACAAAGTTTGTACTTCTTTATAAAGTCTCACAGTTCTAACTAGAAGTTCTGAAAATGTATATAATCATCTGATCTTCCAGCAATGTAGGTTAATGTCTTGCTGAGAGTAAAATAGTTGAAGGAGGTTCAACCTTCTGGTTGAGAAAACAGTTCAATACATAATTATATGTATTATATGTAAAATATATTAATGTATTCAAACATGTCTCCATTTTTAATGTTTGTAAATTGTTACTAAGATCAAAGGATTCTAGATTTTTATTACCATTTGAGAAAATCAAGACTGTCGATAATATAGTCAAATATGGAATGATTTGTTCTACCTGCAACATGTTCAATCGTAATGTGCATATATAGTTAACTGATATAAAATGGAGAATACACTGTTTCTGTCCTTCTTTTAGTGCATTCTCCTTAGAATACACTGTTTCTGTCCTTCTTTTAGTGCATTCTCCTTTATGATCAGAGAAGATAATATCCTATGCTGTGTGTAATAGAATTGAAATAGTATCAGATTTTGAAATTTAGTACCTTTATAAAATAAAACTTTCTTTAAAATATGCGTATATGTACCTGCATTAGAAATTACCATTTGTCAGTATTATTTCTGTCACTATCACTATTTATATTCTTAAATATTATCAAATATTAAGTGATATACACAGACTTCACCAGGATGGTTGAGTCACCATCCCTGGAGGTCTTCAAAAGATGTTTAGATGTAGAGCTTAGTGGTATGGTTTAGTGGAGGACTTGTTAGTGTTAGGTCAGAGGTCAGACTAGGTGATCTTGGAGGTCTCTTCCAACCTAGATGACTCTGTGATTCTGTAATTCTGTTATATTCAGGTATCAGACAGTATATCAGTTACCATATTAAAATGATGAAGACTGCAGACTTAGTTTCATATTCATTACAATTTAGACCTAAATAAATTTGAAATACTCAGAGGAATACACACTACTATTAATACAGCTGAAGTACTGGGCAATAACATAATTTGCTTAAATACATTCTGCAATCCCATCACATATTTATATCAACATAAGTATTTATATCAAGACTTTACAGTTTTAATAGTTATAAAATCTGAAGACCTAGACCTGGATCTTAAGAATTACCATCATTCCAGGTCAAAAAAAAAAAAAAAAAAAAAAAAAAAAGGTAGAAAAAGGGTAGGGAGCTCCCTACCACAGTGTCCTTTTAACAGCAATAAATCTGGAAAACCAGTTAAAAGTGTAACTTCAGGAAAATACTCACTGGTTGTTCTCAGAAGATCCTTCTCAGTCACCATTAATCTGTACTTAAAGGATTTCCTAATCTATAGGAAGCACGTTTGTTTTTAGTAGCTCCTTATGAGTCTTTCTGCCATTAATTTATATCACTGATTTTTAGCCCATGTAGGTTAAGTCTTTGTGATATAATTTAGCAAGCAGTTCCACACCTTAAACATGTATTGTATAAAGAAATGTATTCCCAGTTTTAAATGTGTATAGACATTTGCACTCGCTGGTCTGCCGTTCTTATACTTGAAAGGACACTAAAAATAGAGTTCACTTTCTCTATTCTTCTCACAATTTTATAGATTCCTATCATATTTGCCCCTTAATCATCTCATTTCTAGAAAGAAGAATTTATATCTGTTCATGATGCAATGGGGACAACTGCATATTTCTTGTTATCCCGTTCATCCTTCTCTATACTTTTTTCTAATTTCACTCACATTTTTTTTGCAGGGGGAAGACCAGAAATTCTATCCCCTACACTCTAGATTTTCACATTTGTCTTATAATTGCTTGTTGTTCTCTCTCTTTTCATAATAACTGCTAGTATTTTATTTCCTTTCTGGCACTACGGAAGACAGAACTGATGTTTCATAGGAATTATCTTTTATAACCTCAAGATCTTAGTCCAAGATAGTTAATAGCTAAGTCAAAGCCTGTCATTGTGAATATAAAGTAGGATTATTTTTTTAATTCATGTAAACTACTTTACACTTATTTTTATCTAATACTTTATCACATCATTCATTAGCATAATGTGTTTTTGTAACTTTTCAGTTAGTTCTTTTAGTTCTTCCTTTTACTTCATTAATAACATAAAAACATCAAAAATATCAACATATTATGTAACTGTTTTTTACATGTTTTAAAGTAATTTAATGATATATTGAAAATCACAATTCCTGACAGACATTTTCTGCATCAAGAAAACTGTTTATACCAGTTGTTGTTTCCTAAATTTGAACCATGTATTTATTTATTTATTTATTTATTTTTCTTTTAAAGAGTATTTGCATAAATAGCTTATGGATTGCTCTTTGGAAACTGTGAAATTAAATTATTTCTATAGTTAACATATTCATAATTTCCTTAAGATAAAAAATCTAACCCATATCCTAAGTGATTGCACAGAAATGCTGTGTAATGTAACTCAATGGAAATATAGGATAAAAGCTTTCTAATTGATAATGCATGATACTATGCAATTTTGGCTGATATAGTCATAATGTTAAATCCATGCTGGATAAGGACCTGATTAGTTAATCTTGCAGGATCATTGGGTGTGACCAGCACTAATTTATCTGGTGACATAGACATTAAAGTTCTCAAGCTTTTCCTTCTTATTGGTAAAAAAATATTGTAAAACACAGCATGTTTAAAATACATATGTTCACATGTGTACATTGTGTTCATATGTACAAAATTCTCTCGTTAGTCTGGTTTTAGGTAGGACTATGACATTAATCACTAATAGACCTGGGAAGTAGTATCATAGATAGATACTGTGTTGGATGACAGAAAAAATACATAACTAAAAACTGTTACTACAAAAGAACTAACCTAGCTGTAAAAAAGTCTAGTAGGACTGAAACAATATAGGAAAAATTCTGCAGATTTAATGATAGAAGTGTTTTGATGGGATATTTTGAAACTATATTGTGCTTTTACCTCAAACAATATAATACTTAACACCTGTATTATTTTACAGGTATCATCAGTTGGCTTTTCCACACAACTCTTCTCCACATTAAATCAATTCTAAAATTCTTATTCTTACTCTAGTCAGTACTCTGTGTTGATTTACTTACTCTCAGACCATTAAATAAAATGTGCTTGTTGCTTATAGCCATCTATTTTCGTGACAAACTATTCTACTTGGCCTTTATTATCATCTTTAGCCTCCTTTCTCTGGTTTAGAAATGCCAATGGCAATATTTCAGAGGAAATGGTATGATTTTTAACTCAACGTTTTGAGCCTAATATTCTTAAAAAAAATAAATGTTTTACATATAGAGTTATGCTATAAGTGGGCAACAGTTAATCCATGAAGAATTCAAAAGTTTGCCAGCATGCCACAGTTATTAGAAAAAAATGTTAAAATGCGGTAGTGTTTGTTTGTTTGCTTGCTTCCTGGTTAGTTTATATGCTTGTATTTTGCTTTGTGATCTATTTTTTCCTTTTTGCATCTGTTTTTCTGCAGTGCTTTCACTAGCTTTCCCAAGTGCTTTGTTTTATCTCTTATGCCTTATCATTATTATCTCCTCTATTTTTATAAGGAACTAAATGAAAGTAACTCAAAGAACATGCATGTTGGCATTGAACAGTCAAATCTATGATGCTTGATTTTTTTTCATATTGAGCAAATCGCCCTTTCAGAATCAGTAGAAATACCTTAGTTTTCTGGCTAAAATAAAGTCAATGTTTCCCCACACTAAACAGAATACCAAAATGGATAATATATTTGTGAAGGGGTTTTTTTGTTTGTTTCTTTGTTTTCATTAACTGTTACTGTTATATACATTGTACACTATAAAATTAGATAAAAATGTATCTAACAACATTTCCTTTCCTTAAAGTGGCAGTTGAACATGATTTTTTGTGATAGAAACGACATACATAAATTAAAAAAAAAAAATACAAAAAAAAAAAAAAAGTATTAGTAAACAATTTATGATATTATTTTTTTTCTGTCTACAAGTGCCCCTGTTTCATGTGAAGTCTCTCTCCACAAGGCTGCTCTCAATGTGTTCTCCCAGTCTGTACTCATCCAGAATTACCCCAACCCAGGTGCAACACCTTGCACTTGGACTTGTTGAACCTCATGCAGTTCACATTGATCCACTTCTCCAGCCTGTCAATGTCCCTTTGAATGTCATCTCTTCCTTCTTTGGTATCAACTGCACCACTGAGCTTGGTGTTGTCTGCAAGCTGGCTGAGAGTACACTCAATCCCATCATCACTGTCATTGATGATGGTATTGAATAGCACTGGTCCCAAGACAGACCTCTGAGGGACATCGCTTATCACCAGCCTCCACCTGGACATAGAACCATTGACCACTACTCTCTAGGTATGGGCATCGAGCCAATTCCTTACCAACTGGATGGTCCACCCATTGAATCCATATCTTTCCAATTTAAAGATTAGGATGTCATGTGGGACCATGTTGAAGACCTTACAGAAGTAAAAGTAAATGATATCAGTCAGTCTTTCCTCATTGACTGATGTGCTTACTCCATCACAGAAGGCCACCAGATTGGTCAGGCATGATTTGCCCTTGGTGAAGCCATGCTGGCTGTCTTGGATCACCTCCTTGTCCTGCATGTGCCTCAATATTGACTCCAGGAGGATTTGTTCCATGATCTTGCCAGGCACAGAGGTGAGGCTTACCAGTCTGTAGTTCCCTGGGTCTTCCTTTCTACTCTTTTTAAAAATGGGAGTGGCGTTTCCCCTTTACCAGTCACTGGGGATTTCACCTGACTGCCATGTTTTTTTCAAATATGCATGTCATCAGGTCCCATAGACTTGTTGTTAAGTTGCATCAGGAGGTCCTGAACCTGCTCTTTGATTACAGTGGGAGGGACTCTGTTCCCGCAGCCAAGATGCTCAGAGCTTTGAGAGATGTGGGAATCCTGACCACTAGTGAAGTCCGAGACAAAGAAGTTTTTAAGTACCTCTGCCTTCTCCGTGTCTGTTTTTACCAGTTTTCCGTCTTCATTTGTCAGAGTCAGTATACTCTCCTTAGTCATTCCTTTGTGGCCAATGTACCTGTAGAATTCCTTCTTGATATTCTTTGCATCCCTTGACAAGTTTAGTTCTGTCAGTGCCTTGGATTTACTGATCCTATCCACGCACATCCGAACAGCATTTCTGTACTCTTCCCAGGGCATGTGTCCCAGTTTGCACCCTCTGTGCATTTCCTTCTTTTGCCTAAGTTTGATCAGCAGATCCTTATTCAACCATGCATGTTTCCTACCTTCCCTGCTTGATTTATTGCACTTGGGAATAGAGAGCTCTTGCACTCTGAGAAAAAATAGCCTTAAAGAGTTGACAGCTCTGATCAGATCCTCTGTCCCCAAGGATCATGTCCCATGGAGTCTCATCCACTAATTCTTTGAACAGCTGCCTCTTCTGAAGTTCAGGCTCCTAACTTTGCTCTTAGCCAGGCCCATTTCCCCCAGGATCATCAACTTAACCAGGGCATGGTCACTGCAACCCAGGCTTCCTCCAATCTTAACCTCTGTAATAAGTTCATCTGCATTGGTGACCACCAGGTCCAGTAATGCTTCTCCTCTGGTTGGTTTGTCTAATACCTGGATGAGGAAGTTGTCTTCAGTGCACTCCAGGAGGATCCTGGATTGCTTACTGCCTGCCACATAGCTTTCCCAGCAAACATCTGGTTGGTTGAAATTCCCCAGAAGGATGAGGGCCTGTAAGTGTCAATCTTGTTGTAGCTGGAGCAAGAAGGCCTCATCAACAGGCTCGTCTTGATCAGGTGGCCTATAGTAGACCCCAACCACAAGGTGTCCTTCGTTGGTCCAGTCCTTAATTTTTACTGACAAATTCTCAGCCCATCCCTCTCTAGACATACGCAAACCTATGCGGCAAGATGGGATCCACTCAAGGGTACTTAGGGAGGTGGCAGAAGTATTCACCAAGCCCCTTCTGTCACTTATCAACAGTCCTGACTATCAGGGGAGGTCCCAGTTGACTAGCGGCTAGCAAATGTGATGATCATCTACAAGAAGGGCTGGAAGGAGGATCCAGGAAACTATAGGCCTGTCAGTCATACCTCACTGCTAGGGAAGGTTATGGAACATATCATCTTGAGTGCCATCTCACAGCACAATGCAGAACAACCAGGTAATCAGGCCCAGTCAGCGTGAGTTTGTGAAAGACAGGTCCTGCTTGATGAATCTGATTTCCTTCTACGACAAGGTGACCCACTCAGTGGATGAAGGAAAGGCTGTGGTTGTGGTCTACCTAGTCTTCAGTAAGGCCTTTGACTTTCCCACAGCCTTCTTCTGGAGAAATTGTTCATGGCTTGGACAGGTATATGCTTCATTGGGTTAAAAGCAGCCTGGTTAGACAGGACAGGACTCCATGGCAAAATGAGTTAAATACAGTTGGAGGCCAGTCACTAGTGGTGTCCCCCAGGGTTCAGTGCTGGGACCACTTCTCTTCAATATTTTTTATCAATGATCTGGATGAGGAGATCGAGTTCACCATCATGAATTTTGCAGATGACACCAAGGTAGGTGTGAGTATTGGTCTGCTCAAAGGTAAGAAGACTGTACAGAGTGATCTGTATAGGCTGGACTGATGGGCTGAGGCCAGCTGTACAAGGTTCAACAAGATTAAATCCTGGGTCCTGTACTTGGGACACAACAACCCCATGCAACACTACAGGCTGGGGGAAGAGTGGCTGAAAAGCTGCCTAGCAGAAAGAGACTTTGAAGTATTGTTCAATAGCCAGATGAATATGAGCCAGCAAAGTGCTCAGATGGCCCTGAAGGCCTACAGCATCCTGGTTTGTATTAGAAACAGTGTTGCCAGCAGGATCAGGGAAGTGATTGTCCCTCTGTACTCTGCTCTGGTGAGGCTGCACCTCAAACACTGTGTTCAGTTTCATCGAGGTGCTGGAGCACATCCAAAAAATGGCAACAAAACTGATTAAGGGTCTAGAGAACAAGTCTTATGAAGAGCAGCTGAGGAAGCTGAGGTTGTTTAGCCTACAGAAAAAGAGGCTTATAGGAGACTTTATTGTACAATTACCTTAAAGGAGACTATAGCGAGGTGGGGATTGGTCTCTTCTCCCAAACACCAAGGGATCAGACGAGGAAATGGCCTTCAGTTGTGCCAGGGAAGGTTTAGGTTGGTTATTAGGAAAAAATTATTCACTGAAAGGGTTGTGAAGTTTTGGAACAGGCTGCCCAGGGAAGTAGTTGAGTCACGATCCCTGGAGGTCTTCAAAAAACCATGTAAATGTAGAGCTTAGTGACATGGTTTAGTGGCTTTTGGTGGACTTGGCAGTGCTAACTTAACAGTTGGACTAGGAGATCATAAAGGCCTTTTCCAACCTAAATAATTTAACGATTCTATGAAATTCAACATTTTAGGTAGACAATCAATTTTAAGAACTATAAACCTAGTCAGAAAGGTAAGATAGAGTTTTTGTCTGCAGGGATACATAAACCAGCACTGCCTATTTAGAGAAATAACAATAATAGACTTTTGAATTCCAGGTTAGTCAAATTAAAACAAACCAAAATAAAGAAGATTGTGTGGTGTTTCTTTGAGTGCTCTGTGTTACAAAGCAGATATAATACGTAGTAATATTACTTGTTATTATCACATATATTCAATATAATACAATATAATAAGCATATATAGTACTTAAGTTTACAGTTATTTTTAGTTTTTAGGGTTGTTTTGTCTTTTTGTGTGTTTGTTTATTTTCCATGCTATTGTGCTGCTGCAGTTTCAGGAAGGGTTTCACATATATTCAAAATGAGTCAAGCCAGGAAAGAGCCATGTGAACTGCAGAAAGGGGAAACAGAAAGGGAAATTGAATTCTGAGACTTGTAGTAGAATGATAATTTATGAAATCTAATCAACATAGCTAATTTAAGGAGGAAACAAGAAACGTGTGTATTACAAGAATTCACTCCTCTTCCAAATTCAGGATAAGGCCTGAGTGCCATTTCTCTCCCATTCCATTTTTTATGGAATTATGTCTCTTTGTGGGGAAATATGTGAGTATATTTTTTCTCTACAATTTCACTTGACTCTTTTGTATGCTGATCTTCTAGTGTTTCTAACTGCCCCATCCTGTGTCCCTAAACATACTCTTGTTGTCTCTTCATACTTTTATATAAAGTTTATTTTCTTAAAAATGAGAAAATATAGCACTTCTTTTTTTTTTTTTTTTTTTTTTTTTCTTTTTTCCCTCCTGCTCTGGAAATGCAGGAATACAGTAATGCGAAAAAGGACTGGTGAGCATGCCTTCACTCAACGCTTTCTTTACAAAAGAAAAACAAAGGGAGAAACAGAGCATGGGCTACAGCTCAGACCTTTTGGGGTATTTTCTTCCCCTTGACGGAAGGAGGAAAGCAGCACCTGAAATAAGAACCAGAATTCTTTATGCCCTCCCTTACCTATCCCTTGTTTGCAGAAAGAATGCTTTATTCTTTTTTTATCCTTCCTCATCTTCTGGATGTTCTGCAAGGAGATGAAGGACTCCACCTGAGAGCATAATCACTAAGACTACCAATGAAGCAGATAGCTCATGATCAAAGGCAGAAAGTTCAGTTACGTTTTTTTCGACAGACAGAGGGATTAAAACTAGACAGTGGTGCATGTCACATACACTGTGAAGAAACAGTATAAATTTAAATTAATTTTCCCTGTCCCAGTACAGTCAACTAGCACCCCTATGCATGGCTTGGAAATTTCTACTATATTTATGTTGACAATTATTGTTAAATGTGACCTCATTCAGTTATATTTATTTTTTTCTAATAATATTACACTAATATTATACATATGATAATATCAAAATATAATTACATTATATTTGAGGGCTTCTGTAGATTTGTAATGCCTTTTTAAAGTTGTTATACACATTAGGAAATGTGAAAAAGTAATCTAGCTTTAGAAGCTGTAGAAAAATGTATATAGTTATATATTCATGTGTATTATTCCTGTTCCTTCTATCCCTTCATACTTTTTACATATTTTAATTTTAATTTTATGTTTTCTCTTTACTGTTGCATCTGATTATTTTTGTATCATTATATCAATTCCATTCATCTGCAATTGCTCAAGTAACTTGCCCTTGATAATAATTATCTATTGAGGGTAAGCAGTTCTCTACCCTTACTTATGACAGTAAGAACATCACTTCTAGTGGTGTACACCTAAGACCATCACTAGCTTTATTTTGACATCTAGTCTGCAGTTCACCCTAGAAGCTTATACTATTCAAATTAATTTTTGCTGTTTCCAAGTTCAGGAATACTAGACAGCTATTTTATAACTGCTATTTGCATTGAAATTGCTTGAGATTTGCCCAACAGGATACTACTAGTAGGGACTCTACATTTTATTCACAAACAATTATTTTTCCTGTTATACTACAGCATATGCTAATAAGTATCAACCATTACATAAATATCTAACATATGACTATCGATTACCACTACAGGAACAAAGTAGACTGAATATATTAACAGTAGCTGTTAGACAACCAAATGTTTGGAAATGTAAGAGGAGAAATATTTCACTACCATTTTTATTTAAAAACTAAATAATAGCAAAACTACTACGACAAGGATACTCCACTGTTGTTATATCAAACACATATTCCACTGCATAGTAAAAGACCATGTCCTCCAATTTGTGTGTGTGAGCTGGTGTAAATTAATTTAACTCAGTGAAAACAATATTTCTATATACATGAATTCTATAAGATCACTTTTTTTTTTTTTTTTTTTTTGCAACCTTTCAGTTTTTCCTTTCAAAAACCTTCTCTGTTTTTACTAAATAATTCCTTTTTGAAGAGTCCAACATACACTCAAGTTATATTGCAGTTTTACTGGACATTTTTTCTCAGGTAGAAGGGGTTGAATATCAATTTATTTGTTTATTGTCAATGAGTAAAATTTAATTTAAAAATATTGAGTAAGTCCATCGTTCCAGTGTGTTCCTAGGTCATCATAAATACAAAAGTAAATTTCATACATTTTTTTCTTGTTGCTTTTTATGAAGCTCAATACTTAAATGGATTACTCACTGGGAACACTATGTTCCAGCAGGAGAGGCTTGCATTTCTTGTTTCTTACTGATTACCTTTAATCCTCACAAAGACGCTAGAGAGAGATTTCTCTTTTTCTGTCCTTTAATGACTTCTGAAGTTTCAAAGCAATGCTACTTTTCTTTTTTTCCTTGAAAAAAAGTTTTTTGTTTGTTTGTTTTTTGTTTTGTTTTGTTTTGTTTAGAAAACAAAACAAACAAACAACCAAAAAGTTTAAATATGCTGCTATAATTCCTTTAAAAAGCCTGATAGGGAAAACATCACACCTAAATCATAAGCAAAGAGAAGATGGCAACAGTGGAGCTGGTGAATAATTAGATTTTTTTTTTTAAAAAAAAAGGATTCAGTGAACTCAAAAATTTCTGTTGCTGTCAGCAAGGCTCTATTTTTGAAAGGTTGCTTAGTCTGATGACAAAAATTCTGTTTGAAATGATGAGAAGCTAGCTTCTGTGAAGTAACTTCAAATTCTAAGGAAGTCCTCTAGCTCTGTAATAGGACTTCCGTCTATACCACAACACCTTGACTTTTCAGTCACCATCAGAAGAAACCTATTGAGACTCCCTGCTTCCATTTTCATTTTTTAAAGAGATTTTTTAAAGAGATTTTTAAAGATTTATGTAAAACACCATGCTCAAGCACAACTTAAAATTACCATTCATAACAAATGGATGGCTTTAGCTATCTGTTTATGTCTTTCACACACAGAAACAGACTTTTTACTCCTGTTCTTTAATAGTTCCTGGCTGCAGATGCATATATAGAGAGAATTGTAGAGGTAATTTGGGCCCTAATTGGGACATTTGGTAATATCATTAAGGCAAATGAATTACATCAGTAATAGACTTCATCTTAGAGCTTTCTGAGTTTGATACATCATAAGCCACAAAATATATCCCATTTATGTCAATGGGAAACCTCAGGTAAGGAAAGACAGCTCATCTTATTCCACTGAAACAATATGGACCACTGTATTAGTTGAATGTTCATAAGTTCATGATTTACCCCAAAGTACTAAAGGAATTAGCAGATGCTATAGCTGAACCCCCCTCGACAATTTACCAAAGGTCTTGGCAGCCTGGGGAGGTCCCTTCTGACTGGAAGCTAGCCAGTGTTACACCTATCTACAAGAAGGGCCCAAGAGAAGACCTGGGAGACTACAGACCTATAAGCCCCTGAAAAAGTTACGGAGAAGGCTGTCCTGGGGCATATTGAAAGGCATTTAAAGAACAAAGCTATTATCAAACATAATCAACTTGGGTTCACCAAGGAAAGTCCTGTCTTAGTAATTTGATCTCCTTCTATTATAAGATCACCTGCTTAGTGGATGAAGGGAAGATGGTGGAAGTAATCTTTCTGGATTTTAGTAAGACCTTTAATACTATCCCTCTTAGTATCCTTCTGGACAAATTATCCAACTGTGAACAAGTACATGCTACACTGGGTGATGAACTGGCTTAACTATAGAGCTCAATGGATTGTAGTGAACTGGGCTACATCTGGCTGGTGGACAGTCACTAGTGGTGTTCTCAAGGGCTCAATTCTAGGGACAGTTCTGTTCAATATTTTTATCAATGATATCAATGATACAATAGTCAAATGCAACCTCAGCAAGTTTGCTGATGATTCTAAACTGAGAGGTGCTGTTGGCTCCCTGGAAGGACAAGAAGCCTTGCAGAGGAATCTAGATAACATTGGACATTGAGCATTGGACAATCATTAATGGAATGAAATTCAACAAAGGTAAATGCTAGGTGCTGTACATGAGATGAAGTAATGTCAGACACAAGTACAGACTGGGAGACAAATGGCTAGAGAGCAGCTCAGGAGAAAGGGATTTGAGGGTGCTGATGGACTGTAGGCTCAACATGAGTCAACAGTGTGCCCTGGCAGCCAAGAGAGCAAACGGCATTGTGGGGTGCATTTAACACAGCATATCCAGCCAGACAAAATAGGTGATTCTCCCACCATATTTAGGCTTGATGCAGCTGCATCTTGAATATCATGTGCAGTTCTGGTCTCCAAAATATAAAAAGGATATTAAGATGCTTCCATGCATCCAGAGGAACAACAAAGCTGGTAAAAGGGTGGAAGGTATCTCCTATGAGGAGAGACTGAGGACACTTAGTTTGTCTAGTTTGGAGAAATGAAAGCTAAGAGGTGACCTTATTGCTTTATACAGCTTCCTGAGGAAAGGAAATGAGAGGGCGGTGCTGATCACTTCTCCCTGGTAAGCAATGATAGGATGCAAGGTAATGGCATTAAGCTGTGCTACGGGAGATTCAGACTAGATATTAGGAAGAAATTCTTTACCATGATGGTAGTCAAACACTGGAAGAGGCTTCTTAGTGAGGTGGTTTATGCCCCATGCCTGTCAATGTTCGAGAGACATTTGAATAATGCCCTTAATCATACAATTGTAGAATCACAGAATCACAGAAAGATTTGTCAAAAAGGACTCTAAAGATAATCAACAACCCTGCCATGGGCAGGGACACCTCCCAATAGATCTGGTTGCCCAAAGTCCCATCCAACCAGGCCTTGGATACATTCATCCTTAACCTATCACTACACTCCTTGATAAAAAAGTATTTCCACATCTTTTCTATAGGCCTGCTTTAAGTACTGGAAGGTCTCCCCAGTCTGAACAATCCCAATTCCCTCAACTTGTATTCTTGGGAGAGGTGTTCCAGCCCTCAGATCATCCTCAGGGCCCTCCTCCGGACTTGGTAGAACAGGTCTATCTTATGTTGGGGCCGCAAGGGCTAAGCCAGCTTACTCTAAGTGGGGTCTCACAAGAACAGAGTACAGAGGGAGAACCACCTGTCTGACCTGCTCTCCACACTTCTGATGCAGCCCAGGATATGGTTGGCTTTCCGAGCTGCAAGCACACAATGAGAAGCTCGTGTTGAGCTTTGTATCAGCCAACCCTCCTAAGTCCTCCTCAGAGTTGATCTCAATCCATTCTCCACTCAGCCTTTATTTGTTCTTGGAATTGCCCTGACACAGGTGCAGGACCTTGCACTTGGCCTTGTTGAACATGAGGTTCACACAGGCCCACCTCTCAAGTCTACCAGTGTCCCTCTGGATGTCATCCATTCCCTCCAGTATGTCGACCACACCAAACAGCTTGTTATCATCAGCAAGTATGCCGGGGGTGCACACAATCCCAATGTTCATGTCACTGGCATAAATCTTAAATATTGTCAGTACCAATACTGGTCACTGAGGAATGCCACCTGTCATTTGTCTCTACCTGGACAACAAGCCATTGACCGTAAGTCTTTGAGTGCAACCATTCAACCAGTTCTTTATACACTGAGTGGTCCATCTGTCAAATCCATGTCTCTCCAATTTAGAGATAATAATATGTTTTAACTTTTGGTTATCCCTGAAGTGGTAAGACAGTTGGACTTGAAGTTTGTAGGTGTATTGCATAGTATTGCATATGAACTTAACTTTCTTTTTTCTTTTTTTTTCTTTTTTTTTCTTTTTTTTTCTTTCTTTTTTTTTTTT
>JAACYP010030899.1:0-82945 GCA_011076525.1 Nettapus auritus
GAAGGAAGGAAGGAAGGAAGGAAGGAAGGAAGGAAGGAAGGAAGGAAGGACGGAAACTCATGATTAGCTGTGGGGGAAAAACAAAATAAAACACAGTTTTGGAGACCTAGAATCACAGAATTATCTAGATTGGAAAAGACCTTCAAGATCACCAAGTCCAACCATCAACCTGACCTACCGAGTCCCACCACTAAACCATGTCCCCCATGTCCACATATCTCTTAAATAACTCTGGAGATTCCAACTCTACCACCGGGCAGCCCATTCCAATGTTTGACTGCCCTCTGTGTGAAGCTATTCTTCCTACTATCCAGTCTAAACCTCCCTGGTCCAACTTGAGAGCATTTCCTCACACTCGTGTTACTTTGTAGGGCTGAGAAGCAGGCCTTGAAGCGTGGTGGTGGAGCAGGACGTTCTGCTGGGCCGTGAGGGTGCTGTGTGGTGGGTGGCTGCATGTGACAGACAAGGCTTGTAGGGCTGGATTTCTGCCTTAAACATGGAACCTGGAAAAAAAAAAATCATCTTCTGTTCCCACACCTGAAAACAGTTGTTCATCAAGTAGTTTAGTGTCTCAACCTTTTAAAAAATAGGAATGGTTTAGGCACTTTGTAAGCTTTTTTAGCTTTCACCTCAGAGATGGCGAGCAGGGGATGGGACATGAAGAGAACAACACGAGTGTGCTGAGGGGGCTGTGCAGTTTGGGGGTCTTTGAAGCCATCCATAGCTTTGTGGGCACCATCCCCGTGCCCACCCGCTGTGTGGTCACTGGGCCCCAGGGACAGCGGGGAGCTGCTGGCGGCGTCCTTCAGAAAATACGGCTTTGCCAGGACTTGAAATAGCAGCCTTGCGCCTGAGCAGTCGAGTTTTTAAGGGGAATTCTGTGGGGATGGAAACAAAAAGCTCTTGGTAACATTTCACGGGATTTAACAAAAGGCAGCCGGGGTTGGCGTGGGTTGTTTTTTAAACACCGGAGTAGGGGGAATTTTTTCCCTTCTGTCTCACAGCAAGTTGAGTGTGTACAGCTTATTTCTGAACCAAATGTGTTCCTTTTAGAAACTGGAGATACTGTTAAGCTGTGATTCAGTGTGCTGGCAAATGAATGAAGGGCTGAAGCACCGGGTTCAAATGAGGGCTCCAGAGAGGGCCCGGGCCCATGTGGGTGCAGGAGCCCTCCCTAGGGCCCTGGCAGTGCCCCATCACCCATTTGGGAGATGTGGTGGCAGATCCCTCCTGCAGAAAATGAGCAGGAACAGTTCGGTTAATCACATTTTTCCCCCATGGTCTACTTTCTTTCATGATTGGGATTCATGGCCAAGATGCTTCTGTAGGTCTCGCCGGAGCTTCTCTGGAAATGATGGAGCAAATTCCAAAACAGGGTACGGAGAGGATCGTTTCTATAGGAATTAATTAGCTGGAAGCTGTAGGGCTGCCATGGGTAAACAGGCATGCTTGTAGGGGGTTACAATATCCCGAGGGTCTTGCACAGCTCTGGAGATGTGGAGGAAAAATGAGTTTAAAATTGCAAGCTCACTGCCATGCTGCGCGAAGGCTGCTGCAGCAAGACGTTGTTTAAAGGCTGTGTTTTCGGCATGCTCCTGAAAATGTGTTCTCGGAAACAGAGATTTGTGTCTAAATGGGAATCCAGACATACAAAACACTTCATTTATTCATGTAAATGCCTGCATAAAAATGCAAATGTGGTACCTATGGCTATTGCCTCTGCATCAGGCTACAGTATGCCATATAAAAGGCATACTAATGAGTTTTCAGCAAATTTTCTGAAAATACTTGAACAGTCATGGGCTCTGATGTATAAAGTTACCTTTTTAAGTAATTTAAAGAAATAGATACTAGTTTTTGCATCCCAATGGCTCAGCTTCTTCACAACTTTAAAAATACTTCCAATTTAAAAGAAATCTGAATCTAGAGATCAGTTTTATTTCTAATTCCGCTGCTAGTTAACTTCCCTCTTGGGTATACTTCCAAGATACTTCCACCCTCAGCTTATGCATTTATTTACTTAATTCGGGGTTTTGTGATTTTTTTTGAAAAGCATGTTTTGATCTTCAGGCAGATGCAGCACAGCTGAATCCAAAACACCATTCTTTACAGGGACGGCTGAGGAATTGGATAGACCATGCCTGGTAAAACCTCAGTGCTGTGCTTACCAAGGAGTCAATTCACAGCCGGCAATTCATTTTATTTTTAAACTTTTCTTAATTTGATGGGATGCGTTACCATGTCGTGAGCATTGTTTGATATACTACTGCTAGAACGGCACATAAGAATATGTCAACTGCTAGTTAAACTCAGTGCCGGTGATTTGGAAAGATCTGGATATTGATTTGTTTTGTGCAACCTGAGCTCGTGCTTAGTGCTGGGCTGGCAATTCCTTAATCTGTTTTTAAGAGGAAGAGTTAAAATACTGCTCTCTCTGCGCTGTCATTCACACGACTCTGCTTTTGACAAGAACAAGGAGCTTTATCTCAGGGTAAGGCCAGACCCTGTCTGAGCTGTCTTCCCAGGAGAACAAGAAATGAAAAATGAGAATTTAGGAAACTCGGGCATGGGAGTGTGAGTGTGTGGCTGTGGACAGCAACACACCGACCTGCAGCTTCCTTTCTGCAAAGCAGCCCTCCTTATCTGCGGATATAATAATAAGGAATTCCTTCTTAATAAGGAATGAGCGTGTAGTTTATGAACAGTTTTTTTTGTAGGACCTGTTTGTTCTTTCTCTGTCATGTCTGGAAATGTTCAGGTGACTTCCCAGGTTTTTGGATGATCCAGAGTGGTTAAGTTTTCAATGCTGGGACTTTGTTTTGCAATAGAAAAAAAAAAAAAAAAAAAAAAAAAAAGCTTCATGACTCCTGGTGCTAAGTATTTCAAGACATGCCCATCCTACAGGGCTTGTTTTTGCAGTCTAAGCTATTTTTAATCTTTAAATTGAAACCCCGTTCTCTGGCATATTAGGGATAGTGGGGTTATATTTGAATATCTGAACCTGTACATCTGTTCCCATTCTCTTATCTTCTTGCTTTCCTGATAGCTTTCCCTGCCCTTGTGCCATCTCCTTCCCCAGCCCTGCAAAAACCAGCTGGGCTGACATGTAAGGGTTTTGTTGTTGTGGGCTGGGATTTCAGGAGCCCTGTGAGACAACCCCAGCCATCACCTACGTCCCCACTGCAAAACCACGGCACTTCAAACTCACCTTGTCCTCGCTTGAAAAGCTTTCCTGCAGCAAGAGCCACCGGCTCCCACCCATGCTGCAGGGTGCCCCAAAGCCTCCATCAGCTGCCTGCCGAGGAAGTCAAACTGCCTGAAGACACCCTAATGAGGGACGAACCAGGGTTCTTTGTGCACTAATTAATAAAAAAAATAACCTCTGGTTGCTCTGTCTTTCCAGCCCTCCAAGCAGCGCTTGTTTGTAGGGAGGCAGCTATTATTTTCTGCCTCTTTCTTTTGAACTGGTACAAGGGAAACACCCTTGCCAAGAGGCTTTGAGAAGTTATTTTGGAAAGGATGTGAACACACATACGTACACCCATATATGCTTTAAATCATCCAGGGATTAAGTGTACCAACATCAATATTTAATACAGGTTTTGAGGAGGCTTTGTTTCCTTTCCATTTTGCTGTAGTCACAGTGAGCTTGTCGGGAGGAGCTTTTTCTCACTAGAAATTGTTGAAAATCTGTATTTTGTTTTTGTTTTGGGGGATATGGTACGGCAAGGTGGCTTTGAGAGAAGGACCCTTCCCAGCTTGTGTGCTCACCATACCACACGAACCAGCGGCTGCCTTGGCTGGGTACCAGCCGCCGGTGCCCTGCCAGCACTGATGCTCTGCCACCTTGGAGAAGTTCCCTAACCTGCCTGCTTTACTTTCCATGGCTATAAATCAACCATTACTTCCATAGCAGGGAAGGAATTTTTGTTGTGAATTTATGGCAAAGGTTTAGGATCTGACTGCTCAGCTCTGTGCAGCGTTGCACACGGCAGAGCAGCTGAATCAGTTGGTTTTGGTGTTTAGATCTCTCCTGTTTGATAGTTACAAGTATTAAAGGAGATAATTCTTCCTGGGATGGCTAGCTGTGTTTTCAGGCTTGTGCAGGATGCTGGGAACCTAAATTTATGCAGTGGCAAGATGATATTAATACCGTGTGGACTATACCTCAGGAGGTCGTGTGTGACACCCGTGTTCGAGTGATGAATGGGTCTGTGCTAGCCAGAACTTGGCACCAAACCTCATCTTGGTCTGGTTTTGTATCGCTTCCATGGTGTGTAGTCAGGAATCTGCAGGAAGGATGCTGCATCATGCTGCTTTTTTACTACTTTTTGTGTGTGTGTATGCTCTCACCAGGTGAACAACTTCTATAAAAACACCCCTTCTGTCCTTCCTCAATTCCCTTCCCTTTAGCCGCTGACAGAGATTTTACTCGATGAAGAGCAGAATAACCCAGAGCTGGTCAGCCCTCATATCTTGGTGTGCCGTCTCTTCAAGGAAGGAGGCGGAAGGGCAGAGAAAAGGTCCAATTTATTATTTTCAGATGTCAGACCACCACGGGAAGCAGCAGATGTGACCTTCTTCGCGCAGGACGCCTCTCCCACAATTCTGCAAGGCAAAGCGCTAAAGAGCTGTTAGCGGCAGAGCATCCTGGGCGATCTCAAATCCCTTCCACCTGTGTTAGCTCGCAGACAGCCTGGTAAGAGGTGACGCTGCAGTAATGCAGCCTGGGGTGGCACCCCAGCACATCATGCCTCCAGCCTTGGGCTCCTGCCACCAGCCACAGCAGATTTCATCTCGTCCGTTAGCAGTGCTCTTGGTCCTTTTTCCACCGCCTCCAAGAGGTGCGATGCATCAAACAGCACGAGAAGCCAGCGCTCGTTCCTTGCTGAAGACGAGAGTGGTTTCACGCAGGCTGAAAAGAAAAGCTTGCTGTCTGCACGTTGGTGAGAGTGATCAGCTTTTATTGCTAGGCAGGAGGAGCCCATTCTTGTTTTTTAATTGCTTTGATTTTTTTTTTCTGCCTGGAGAGGAAAGGAAAAAAAAAACACCTTTATGGAATATCCATCAAGGTAAATCAAATTTTGCCAAGAAAGAGGTTTTGGGGAATCATTTTTTAGAGCTGAAGGGAACTATTGGATGAGAAGGCAGTGCTTATTCTTGCCTGATGTATATTTACATGCATATGCATAGAAACAGGTACCCTAGCTTGATCTTTTTGTTAATTACTGTTGGTTTTGGCAGCGAAGTTATGCAGATCTTAAAGTGATGTAGGAGAATATCCTCAATGCATTCAGAAGCCAGGAACAGAATAAAGGTATCTCCACCAACTGAGATGGTTGTGATCTGGCACACCGAATTTCTATACCTGTGAAATAATTCCTAGAAATAAATAAATAAGAATTTAAAATAAATTCAAATGAGGTTGCTGTTTACCTACTGGGCCTCTTCAGTGCGATAGGCATCTCCCCACATTATTTATTTCAAGTCGAAATGTTTAATGCCTACAAGTGACAAAACCAGTAATCAAAATGAGGGTGCTTTTAACAAATGGCTCATGGCTTCTCTTTCTCAATACCGTGTAAGGATGGAAGCTGGTGTGGTCCCAGCACAGGTAGCAGGTCACTGGGAGCTGCCAGCACGAGCGATGCTCCCAGGGGTGGCACTGCAGGGACATCAGCTCCCTGCGGGCTGGGCTCAGCATGCCAGGCTCATTTCTCACCAGACACCAGGAAAGGTTCAGCGCAGACTGCAACCCAGACAAACGGTCGATGTTTCAGAGCACAGACCAGGCAGGATTAATTTGTCCAATCACTCTTGTCCTGCGGTCAGGAATTTTGAGCTGCGACAAGCCATTTGGCAAATGGCTTTGCTCGTGTCGTCTGAACAACCCAAAGGAACTTGCTTAACTCGAGAGTGAGTTTTCTGGGGGGCAGTGTTGCTCTGTGCGTACATGTCCCTGTCCTGAATGGGAACATGAGCCTCCAGCTTCGTGCTGTGGCTCTGCAAGTTGCCATAGGATTTGGTTCGGGTTCAAAGAGCAGATTTAGAAACAGCAGAGATTGCTTCTGAGCCTTGCTGTAATCATTCAGCGTTGTTGTTTTTTGTTTTTGCATTTTCTGTTAAGAGGAAACGACGTAGTGGATGTAAAACTTGGGAACCCTTTTTTCTGCAACCACAGCAATTTCTTGCATGTGTATCCCCGATGTATAGCGTGCACGTTTCTAATGTAAATGCATTTCTAATGTAAAACCAGCAACCCACATCTACAAGATGTATTTTCTGCTGGGCTGAGACCTGCATACATGCATTGAGGGTGTTTTGTGCACGCTGGTGGGTATATACCTGCCTCGAGAGGTCCTGAGTCACAGATGTAGCTAAGTATGCAGTTCACTTTATGAACCCTTCTCATTTACGTGAAATTCTGAATTAATTGTGATTTTTTTTTTTAATCTCAGAGTCATCAACACTTTTCTTTAAAAACTGTAAGTCAAGCCCTTTGTGGATTTTCTAGTGCCAGGAGTAGCAAAGCCTATTTCAGAAGAGGCTTTTTGTGGCGTTTCTAAATGTGAACGCGGCTTCTGCAGTTGTTCTTCATGAAAAGCACTTTTTGACAATCTCAGAAAATGTAAATTTAATCTTGATAAGTGCTTTTCCTGAATGCAACCTTTCCTCTGTAGTGGGAGAGTGGATATTACATCCGCGTAAGTGTGTTCAGATAGATCTACGTGCAGCCAAGTGACCTTTCATTGAAGAGACGTTTTAGGATCATTTTGAAGACCCCATTATCCGTCACGAAGTTTTGTGCAGATTAGGGAAAGCATAATAGGGTTTTAAGTTGGGCTGGGTTTTTTCCTTGCGTAACAAAGCAACTCAGGGCTTCCCCAGGAAGGCATTTCCCACCCTGTCTTCTGAGCTGGAGGCTGTCATTATTTTAGGGCTAGGAAGTGCTGTTCACTCGTTTCTTCTCTGTGATGTGTTCCTAGTTAGCAGGAACGCAGAGCTCTCTATTGTAAATAAGTAGCCCAGGTGAAATAGAAAAACTGGAGTCTTTATTTTTTTACTCGTTTTTCCTTCTCTTCACAGCGCTTCTCTTTACAAATGAAATGTAAAGGGTTTCAGCAGCGTTTCAAGAAGCTTCGCACACCCCCGTTACCGGTGGAATATAACAGTCAGACTGGTGAAAAACAAGCCATCATTTCCCAGAGACCTTGTTGTGCAGGGGTAGTTCACAAGTGATTGAACTACCTGGCTTTTAAACCGGAGACAAGGGTGAGGAGTTAGGGGTTGAAAGCAATCCCAAACTGATGTTTCCTTCAAACACTCAGCATCCCAACGTTATTCTGGTTTCCACAAATGTAACCAAAAGGGAAGATTTCTCAAACCACTGTGCTGTGTTAATGAGTATGATGTGGCAGTCACAGCTGAGCTGTTTCTCTCCAGAAAGCCAACTCACAACGTAAGGTTTCCCTCTTTCTGTTTGAAGGTGCTTTGTAGGCACGTGGAAGTGGTCTTGCTGTTGGAGGGGGATGCATGCTACTGACGGTTCCTGGGCAGCCTTGCTTCCTTATCAGGGCCTTGAAGACCTCAGGAGAGAGCTTTGGGCCTCTCAAGCAGTTGAGATGTATCCAAGGCACCTGCACAGCCTGGCAGATGTGCTTTGGGACATGCAGGACATCTGCACCCCTTTGGAGGAGCAGGTGGAGGCTGGGCAGAAGACCCTGGAACATGTAAAAAGAGAGCAGACACCTGCATTTGGGCACAGGAATTGCTCTCCTGGGGTCAGTATCCAGCGAAAAGACCTCCCCAGCCACCTTTTCAGGGCGCAGTGTCAGGATACACTGAAGGCACTTTGTGAGTGACGTGAGTATGGAGGAAGGGAGAACTTCTGACTCCCTCCATGCGGGTCAGAGCCAGGCATTCACGCCAGATCCGGGAGCCACCAGATCATCCAGCAGGACAAATTTGTTCCAGGTCTGGCCGACTCAACTGATTGCATTTCTCTTCAATTAGCCAGAGCACAGGATATGGAGTCTACGCTGCCTTTCTGGTTTTATGCCAGCTTCGTACAGGAGGCCAGGTGACAGCTGATGCCGCCTGGTGCAAAGTTGACCTAGTAGAAGTTTTTTGAGCAGATGTAAATTGCCCAGGTGAATCTGCACTGGGTGAGGCTTTTGTGGTGCATGGGCATGGTGCATGGGTTATGGTGGGAGGAAACCTTCAAAACCTAGATTTTATCATACAGCTCAGCTCTGCATCTCGCCTGCTGTCAGCAAACCGTGATTTCCATTTATACGTCAGCCAAAAGGGCTTTCTCTTAAGTGCCTTGTGTTAGCAGTATTCTTGGACTGTTGCAGGGATCCTAAATCTATTACTTTCATATTATTCAAATTGGTTTACATTCCTGTTGAGTCCTTGGAAAATATTTTGTGTCTTTGTTTTCGAGTTTTCTTAGCGATTGTTTACCTTGTCCGGGCAGTGCCTGTGCCTCTGAGAAGTCACCCTTGGCTTCTGATCTTCTGGCTCTCAGATCAGCTCGATTTCAAAGTTTGTGGAGACCAAGCTTTTTAATCTGATGACTTCATGGGAGCATAAAGCTAAGAACTTGGCGGCAGACAGAAAAGCGAGAGGATTCATCTTCTTTAGCTCCACACTTAGGATATTTCAGACGTGAATTCTGCAGTGATTCACATGTGTGGATGTGTGGAGGAGTCCCTGGGTAAAGCATGTGTGGGCATATCAACTTGCCGTGGTGAATGCTGTGGTTGATGGGGATTTGGGTGAATTGCAGGTTTCTATAGACAATAAGAGGGTGAGCTATTGCAAACGCGAGCGCGATTAGCATTTCCAGCATGAAACCCCTCGGTCAGCAGGAACGAGGAAAAGCAAAGCGGTTTGACACATGAGAAAAAGAACATTTCTTATTGCCAGGGCCGTTCCCTGAGACTTTGAAATGCCCCTCTTTGTTGGGGAAGCATGCAAATGTTCTCATTATTTTTGGTGATTTGCATTATTAAAGAAAAGTTATTACCCAGGCTCAAACTTTCTTAGAGCATCGACTCAAAGGTACTGTTTGACTTGCTGACACTGCATGTGCAAATGGACCTAATAGTGAAATGCTCAGGAGTGTTTGATTTTTAAGAACCTTTAATTGCTCTAAGACGCCGTGCTGTAAACAGGCTGAATCGTGGACAAACAACAGTCCTCTTCAGCTCGGTTGTTAGATAAGGTTAAAGGCGCTGGCTCAAATTAAGAATTAATCCGTATTCTTAGACCAAGGGAACTAAGTCCTCAAAAGAAAAAGAGGGAAAAAAAGCCCATTTAGTGGTTTCTAATCCCAACCCTTAGCCCTGGGTGATGCCAGAGCAATTCCAGCTTCAATTCTGGAATCCTATTTCTCACTCTTCTTGTCTGTAATCAGGGTTTTGGCCCCGGTTGCACATGAAGGTGATGGGGTTGTGTGTCCGGGACCCTGCACTCCCAGCTACATGTGGGACTTCAGCTGCTCTCCAGACCCCACGCTCAGTGTCCTGCATGGTTCGGCCACTTGGGTCTTCCTGAGTGATGTCTGTGCCTGTCCACGTCCCCAGGGACACCCCGCGTTGTCCTCTGATGGGCTGGGGGTGCCGTGATGGAGCAGGGCTCTCCTGGAGGAGCCACGGGGCAGTGATGCTCCTGCAGCACGGGGACAGCACGAAGGTGGGTTCCCCTCCGCCAAAGCAGGGGGGCCTCAAAGCCAGGGGGGGCCGGGGGAATTGTCCCTGGGGGAATTGCCCTGCTGCACTGTACAGGCTGGCAGGGCAGGAGCAGAAGCAGGAGCAGGAGCTGGGGAGCAGCACTCTGCTGAGCAAGGGCCCTGTGCCCAGGCAGAGCCATTAGCAGTGGGACACCAGCACATTTGTCACCCTGTGGAATAGCCGGGGATGGCACCGCCTCGTACACCCAGCCATCCTGGAGTCCGGAGGAGCATTTAAATACCTTGAATCAAGGGAGGTGATTGCGATCAGGCCACTTTGTCTTCTTGACTTGGAGTATTTTCTCCTCAAGGGCATTTAAAAACAATGAAGTACAGCCTTCAGCTTCCTAAGCTGCCACCTTATTATCCTATTAGTCAATTATGGCTGCTGAGGAGCAGGAGTAAGTGACAGTATGGCAGATTACAGCAATTTATTTGCAGTTCTCATAGTCTTGTACCGCATATCATCAGGCTGTTTAAATTTAATGATAGGGTTTTTGCATGTGTTTTAGTGCAGTTAAAGTTGTAATCAAAATGTTTAGGAAAACCCCCACTGACCTGCATAAATACTCCCATCTTCAGCATTGCTTTAATGCCCTGTTGTAATCTTTATTAGCAGAGCTGACTCACTAATTAGGGGAAGCAACCTGCCTTGGAAATAATAGATTTATTTTTTTTTACTGCTTTACAAAGCTTTGCAGCATGGAAGTTGCTGGTTACTCTGCCATGGCTCTGCTTCTGAGCTGTTCTCTCACCGCCCACCCGAAGGAAATGAAAGCCTAGAAGCAGGTACACGGTCACGTATTTTCCTTAAGCCTGGCACAAAAATATTCCAGGCAGGGGAAAACCATCTCCTGCCAGGCTGGAGGGACCAGGAGCGATGTTGCTCTTGGGGAGGTGGCTGTGGTCAAGCATCAGAGCCTTCAACGCGGCGTAGTTGGTGTTCAGGCATCACCCTTTTGAGAAATGGAGAAAGTACCAAGGATTAGTTTGTGTCTGTTTCATTTGTAGCTGGTGAAGAGGGCTGCGGGGTCTGAGGGATGAAGGATGCTCAGCAGCATCAGAGCTCCCATGGCCAAGCGTCGGAGAGTCCGAGCTCTCAGCAGCCCTCTTGGCTCGGGCGCTTGAACACACGGCTTCTGGAACATTTGGGAGATTTCTCTCCAGGATTTGGGGTCTAAGAGGAATATTCAGCAGCTTTTGTTCTGCACTGAAATGAATGGGTAATCAGCAAACCCGTGAGCACGTCAGTCGGTGTGTTCGAACCCCAGGCAGGGAAGATGGATGAGGCTGTAGCTGCCTGCCACTGTGTGCTTTGATGTAAAACAGCAACAGAAATGAAACCGGAATATGTAGGATGAAATTTAGGGCTGAAGGGTTTCATGACATAAAGGGAGCTCTAAGAATAGCTGCCGAGCGCCGAGTCTATAAGCTGTGTTGCTTACACAAAGCGGGACGGTTGGGTGTCTGGGAGACAACCTGCGCTGAAAAATATACGTGAGACACGGGTTTCTGCTGTAACACCCTAAAAGAGAGCCTGGATCCCACCACAGCGCTTCAGTGGCAGTGGCTTGGGTTTTACCAAACCGCTCTGAAACACCCCCAAAATGCAGACCTCTCCATCCTCTCTGCCGGTCTCAGTCAGTCCCCGTGCCGTGCCCATCGGTCACTGCCTTCCCCCGGGGACTTGGGAAAGGGTCAGGATAATCCTGGCTTTGTTTTCCAGGGGGAAACAGAGGAGTGTCATCGGATTGGGATTTAGCCATTGCTAATTAGTGAGTAATGGTACGTCGAGCTGAGCTGCGCTTCCAGGAATACGCAGCCGTGTTTATGATTTAGGGAATGGTTTACAAAGTGTGTTACTTTCTGCAAGGGCAGGGACAATTAGATGGATTTTCTGTGAGCTGTTAACCAAGAGGCATAATACCATTTATTATCTCCATATTGGGAATATGTCACATAAAAATATAATTGATGAAAGTATTATCTTGCTTAATTGCGAAATCGAAAAAGCCACTTTCCCTTTATTTACAGATTATTAGCAGCAGTATCTCCTGCTTGGGCCGTGGCGGTTTGCACATAAGTCACATGCTCTGCGCATTATATTTGGCACATAACTCTCCTAAAGGACTCTGGCTCATCAGTTCCTGAAATCACAACTTCCAGGGACACACGCCTTCGACATCCGACGATATTTTACGAAGAACTCAGTACAACTAACACCTAGGACAACTGAAAGATTAGAAAAAGAACACAAATATATATTTTTTTCTATTTCATTAAGTGAATTCCCAAAGTCTTGTATCAGACCTCTTCAAGGAAAGGAGTTTCACCTTGAAGGGTGCTTCATGTAGTTGGGATAATTATTTTTCCAGTGCTGTTTGGCAGTAAGTTGCTCTCCCATGATTTTGAGGGTGTTCTTCCAGCAGCATGAAACGTGTTTTTAATGGGAAAATGTGATTATGAAATATGGGAAGGCTCTGAGGCAGAGATAAAATTCAAGCTGAAGAAAACAGGAAATCAAAGAAAGCCAACTGACCCCATTTTGATTCTCAGCCCTTGTTTTCTTTTTCAAACTTCATTTTTAAACTAAAAGCCTTTTTAAACAGAAAAGCAGACTTTTTCCACCACTTAAAATATTAAAACCAAATAGAACAAGAGTTTGACTTTGCATCAAAAAATGTTAAATCCAGTATTTTCACACCAAACAAAAAAAACAGTTGATGTCAATGAATTGGCAGTGCCTGCTGAAAACAAATGAAACAGTGAAGTTTTTTTTTTTTTCATAATCAGCTTTAACAAAGACATTCTGCTCAACGTGAGCAATTTGTCTTTGGACTGTGGAATATGTTTTTTAGAGAACGTGTGAGAAATCTCTTGAAGGATGCAGGTGGCCTCATCCAGGCCACTGGTTTCAGAGACACACACCTCATCTTTGCATGATAAGCTCCCTTCCAAGTCGGGATCAATACCGTGATTTTGAGCTCAGGACAGCTCTTGTTAGTCCCCACCAACCTGGGGATGTTCACAAACAAGTCCCCAAGCACCCACGGAGGCTGTGCTGGAAGGAGAAGTGTGGCTTGGAAGGCCAGGAGAAAGTGGCAGGAGTGGGACAAGGCACTAGGAGACGTCCAAGGTCTTTCTCCCAGGTATGCAGTTGTGGTGGAGGTGTGCCCCACTTCAGCACTGGGCAAACGCTTCCAGCCTAAGGGAGCCTGCTCATGGGATTTGTTGGTCCACAGGATGCACAAACGCTGCAAAATGGAGGTTTGGGGAATGTTCTCAGGGTGCCTCGCCGGTGACTAACTGCGGCATTGCTTGTGCTATCTGTGGTTGGGTTTGGGTGCTTCTGTGGTGTTTAAGAGGTGTTGCCAGGAGAAAAGTAAAAAAAAAAAAAAAAAAAGAAGTTGAAAAGCAGTTGGTTTTATTCCATCAGTGTGAAAACAGATTTTAAAGGAACTTCCGAGCAGAAGCTCACTGTCTGAAACATATGGACATTTTTCAAGCAGAGTAATTTATTAACCTCTATTCGAGTAAGCAGAAGCCTACTGAGATGCTGTTTTCAAGCTCGGTATAAAATGAGAGAGAAGCATATTTCTGAAAGAAAAATGACTCATCTGAAGTCTCTGTTCGCTGTTGCACACTTTTGCCCTTCTGAGCTGAGCAGCTGAGGCGCAGCCATCACAGAAGTGACCACAAGAAGAGCGTTTTAGGCAAAGAGCAAACACCTGCCCACAGGAAGCCCGGGGAACATTTTAGTGCCAGGAATCCCTGTCAAAATGGGCTGCAGCCCATCACCAGCATCTGCTGGGAAGCTCTCAAGTGACTTGGGACACTGGTTGATGCTCAGTGCCCACAGGGATGTTTCACTGCACCTCTCTCAGCTTCTGTTTGCACAACCTTCCTTTCCCTTTGCTCTTGGTGTTTTCCTGCACCCTGCCTGAAATTCAGTGTGTTTTTTTTTTTTTTCTGGCAGTGTTTGAAAATCTGTAGCATTATAAGTGGTAGCAGACAATGGCTTAAAACACAGAAAGTTCAAAAACATAGTTCATCAGCATGGTAGAATAAAGCTCGGGTCTCTGAACACATGGCAAACCCTGCCAAATAGCCTTTCAGAACTTGGCCAGCTTCAAAAATAGCTTGGGCCAGGATTTGCTTCGGTTCATCAGATGTTTGTTACTCCTGCTCTTTTGCTGCACAGTGGCCTCATCTTTACAGGGGAAACTCCTCGGATCATTGGGAGCTGCTTAAAGTGACTGGTGACAAGACAGAGCCTCTTATTTCCTCCCACAATAACCATAAGCGTTGCAGGGATGAGATGCCACGCCTCGGGTCTGCTGCAGGCTGTCTCCTGGAGCCCACATCCAGACGCTGGCTGCGGCAGCTCCCTGTGAGTGCAGCAGGACAGGGCTGGCAGAGAGAGCTGCTGGCGCGTGGCGGCCACTGCCAGTGCCTCATTTAGTCTGGGAGCTCTGGAGTCGAAATAATTAGCAGCATTCAACCCGAAATAAGGCGAGATGCAATGGCCTGACCTGATGATGTTAGAAAGTTTGTATTTATGTCCCTTTATGATAAAGGATGATGTTAAGAAGGCCCCCTGCTCAAGGTGAGGGTTCGGGCTGCTCTCTGTTCTATCTGTCCCCAGTGATGCCGAAGCTGCCACTGGTGTGGGACACTCTCTTTCCCACTGTGGGATGAGCTGCTTTGAGGCCACCTGCTGAAAAAGGCCATGGGAACCCCCTCCCGCAGCACCCCTGGGCAGCTGGTGGTCCTTGGTGCACCTGCAGTAAGCAGCAGAGAGCTTCATACGAGTTCATGGGATAAAGCAGGCTTGCTCGTGGTGACACTTTGCAGCATATGGGCTGCAAAGTGAGCTGTGCACATGGGGATTCCTCACACACCCAGAAATCCCCGCCTCAGCCATCTGGGGCCCGAGCACAAGAAGGATGTGGGATGTACAGTTGAGGTTAGAGGGGAAGGAGCCTCTGTTGAGTGGGAATTTAGTGATGAGGGCACGAATCAGAATGTTTAGCTGCTGACCAACACGGCTATCTCCCAAAGTCCAAATAAAGAAAAAGCGTCCCCATTCCTTGCAGCAAACCATTTAAGTGTGAAATAAGTTGCTGCTTTGGTTCAGTTCTTAGAACTGTGTTTGCTTGCACCCCCCTCTCTGATCTGTGCAATAAAAAACCCATGCTCAGGGTTCAGGCAGATGCGGCACTGACGAGACTGATGGAACCAGGAGGGGTTGTGCTGTGCTGCGAGCATCCATGGTGGCAGCTCAACCTTGCCAAATTCTCACTGGGAACCCAAAGGGATCAAATCCCTCGTTAGTGCTTTCTGTAGGGCCACTGGCATCCCAGAGCTTGAGCCTGGGCACTTGAGGCCAGGTCTGCAGGAGCACTGAGGCACCAAATATTAGATGAGAGTTGTGCCCTCCTTGGTGGGAAGGCTGCCTGGGAGTGGTTCCAGGTTTGCACAGCATTTCATGGGCATTTCACAGGCCCCATTTCCAAATTGTTATCCCAGAGACTTGTATTCCCAAGTGATGCTGGGGGGCTGAGCCCGCTGCCTGAGGCTCAGCAGAGGAGCCACCTGTGATGCCCTTCCCAATGGCTAATTTTTTTATCTCCCATGTTCTTAATTCTTCCTAATTGGTACAGAGTGAAAAAGTCAAGTTGTTGTTGTTCAACCTTTTTGGGGCATTTTTTTTCCTCTGACAGCATGAAATGTCACGCACGTCTCCAAAGAGTCTACTAGTCGCAGAGAGAGGTGCCACCGTATGGGTAGCAAAGAGCAAATCTTCACGAGGGGCTTCTGTCCTCCAGCACAGGGCACCCCGCTGGAGAAGCAGGTCATGTTTTGGGTGGTGCAAAACCTCCCTCGGCTGCTGTAGGAGGACAGAGAAGTCACAGAGCTGAAGCCAGCAGGTGCTGTGCAAAGGCTGATGGGCAGAAACATATCCTTCAAGCTGCTCCTCAGCCAGCCGCACTCTTACATTTTCCTTGCAGTCTTCTCATGTCATTATCCATTCATCATTTGGCATTTCCTAGCCAGTGGCTAGATGAATGCTTAGGGCAAAGTGAGGAGCGTGGGGCTCCTAAAATTACTGTCCACGGGAAGTGCGAGTTAAAGGGTTCAGTACATGTTTCTGAGGGGGGTGGAAGGGATTAGGACGAGATTTTCCCTCTGTGTGAAAGAGGAAGCATGTGGCAGATGATTCAGAAGCTGTTTCTGGTACAGACAGATCATTTCCTCCAAGAAATCGTGTGATGGGAGCGCAAGGGCAGATTCTCAGGGGATTCAGAAAACATTCCTGTAAAAAAACAAAACCTCCAAGTTTCGGGCTTTGGCCTGAGAACCGAACCCAGTGAGCACAAAGGCTGTGCTGGAACATGACCCAGCAGTCTGTTCAAAAGCACTTGGGAAAAAAAAAACACCCAAAATCAAGCATCTGCTACCACGGAGCTGATGGGGACAATCCTTCCCCTCGCTTCACAAAGCGGTGGAGTGGTTCCCACCGTGTTTTTAATCACAAGGGCAAAAAAAAGCCCTCCTCATCCCTCTCCCCGCTAGAGAGAGCCAAAAGGATTGGCTCTGAGGTTTACTCTGTGTGAATTCAAATGATAAACAGCCCTGTTGGTAGTTTATTACCCGCAAAGACATGAAATTAATTGTGCCAGTCGCCACACAGTGTGTGAGCCCGCGGTCGGCTAACGAGGGGGCGGCCGGGCCGTGGCGATGAAGGAGCCATGCATGCGGGGGCACTGGTTTCAGCTGGACCCTGGTGTTTCCGACAGTGTTCGCTGGTTTCCTCCGCTCTGTCATCGTTACCCTCCTTCCAAGTGTCGTCCCTGTAAAAACTTCCCACTGAGAAATTTCAACATGAAGACTTTTTCTGATCTCTTTTAAAATAAAATCTCCCAAAATAGACCTTGTGGGAACAATTTTCCACTTCAAGAACAAACTCCTGCAAAAATGTTTTAATGCAGATTTGGGACCTAATTATTTTTTTCTCACTTGTAGCTGGAGTTCTGCCACAGTGTGAACGGCAAGGCCACGAAGCTCAGGCTTCATGCACAGGGTGTTCACCTCCTTGGGGTTCCTCTGGAGAGCAGTCCTGGGGCTGGGTGAGGCCGTGCTGGCCTTGAAGGCCTCGTGCTGAGCCCCTGTGGAGGCCACAGCCTTCACCTGGACATGGAATCATAGGATGGCTTGTGTTGGAAAGGACCTCAAAGACCACACAGTTCCAACCCCCCTGCCATGGGCAGGGACACCTCCCACCAGATCAGGTTGCCCAAAGCCTCATCCAGCCTGGCCTTGAGCACCTTCAGGGATGGGGCACCCACAGCTTCTCTGGGCAGCCTGTGCCAGTGCCTCACCACCCTCTGAGTGAAGAATTCCCCTTTAAAGTCTAGTCTAAGTCTATCCTCTTTTAGTTTAAAACCATTCCCCCTCATCATTATCTACCTAAGACGAGTCCTTCTCCAACTTTTTATAAGCCCCCTTTAAGTACTGAAAGGCTGCAGTGAGATCACCCCTGAGCCTTGTCTTCTTCAGGCTGACCATCTCCAGCTCTCTCAGCCTGTCTTCATAGGAGGGGTGCTCCAGCCCCTTGATCATCTTTGTGGCCCTCCTCTGGACCCATTCTAACAGCCCCACGTCCTTCTTGTGCTGGGGGCCCCAGACCTGGGTGCAGCACTCCAAGGCCCCAGGAGAAGGCCCCTAGTTCTGCTGGATTGCCCCAGGTTAGGACAGGGAGTCAGAATACCCAGGCTGGGCAAAGGTGAAGCATCCTTACAGGAAGACACATGGCAAGGGAAATGCTCTGATTAAAACACGGTGTTCTGAAGCACTCGTTAGCTGAGCACTGGGAGTGCCCAGTGTGTGGTCAGATAGCTTTGGAGTTGGCTAAAGCACACAGAAATGTAAGGCTTGTGTTTTCAAAGACTCTTAAAACGCCTGTTCTTAGTGGCAGAGGCTTACCAGGGTTCTTCTGTCCTGACCAGTGTCACTTCATCTTCTTTCAGAGCAGACTGTGTCCTGAATCCACTGTGCCAGGAGTGGTTGGGGTGCTCAGCCCCAGTCAGTCTCTGTGAAATGGGAGCACGCTGGCTCTGAGCACACGTGTGTCTGCATACACGTGTATCGGTCCACCTGCTGATCATGGGGAGCTGCTTGTTTGGGGGAATGTCTTCTTGTCCCTCCTAACATGTGTGTGCAGTCGGATGACTGGTAGGGAGAACAGGATGGACAGCATCCTGGCAAAAATACGGCAAAGTGTGTGAAAATCCTTCCAGTAGATTTGTGGGAATATTTCAATGTCTGCAGTTTTGCATACAAGTGTCCCAGAAGTAGCCAAAATACCAGACTGCATACTTACTAGGGAAAATGTGTTGTAAAAACAGCCTTCCTTTTATTCTGAAGCTTCTGAAAAGCAGAAATCTTCGCTGGCACTGGCTGACGATTAACACATTGTGGTGGTACAGATTAACAGACTGCCTTAGCTCCTCCGTGTTAAATGCGTTGGTGGCCTCAGACCTTTACTTCATATTTTTGCATGGACAGATGTCCAGATTGTTCTTGATGGCCCTGGGGGGGAGGCCGAGGTCAGGGCTGGAGCAGCAGCTCCCTGCAGGGAAGGCGCTGGCAGCCCTTCACTTCCACCACGTACGCTCATTCATCCGTCTGGGCTTGGAGGCTGCTGCAGGCACGGCGGTATCGCTGTGAGCCCGAGCTGCCGTGCACAGCCCCATGCATCCCCTTGCCATGATGCACGGGATGGGTTCATTTTTATATTCTCAGCACAGCCTAGCCCTTATCAAGGCAGGACTGGGAGCCGTGCTCCTTCCCTCGTACTACAGATGCTTCTCCAGTGCCTTTTCTAACTCGGCAGTTCCTGTCAGCATGAAGAGCATTGCGCAGGTGCAAGCAGGAATTGTGCCTGCTTCCAGAAGGCTGTCTAACCCAGCAGACAGCCCCAGGAGAAGCTGGGCATGGACGTGAAGGCCTGGGAAATGGCTCTGCCCTCCCCATCTGCTGAAGCCGTCATCTAGAGACCTCAGTGGTTCTCTGCGAGGAGCCAGGTCCTCTCCCCAGGTGGGAAATCGCGTGCCAGAGGGCACCTCTTCTCTTCCCCTCCTCTTGCCAATGCGATGCTTTGCTGCCGCTCCACTGAAGCTGATGTAGAAGCCAGGACACATGTAGGGTGTTCCTCGATAGCAGAGGTACCCAGGGCATCAGTGACCCCCCCGCTCCCGCTTGAATAAGTAAAGACCTGCACTCTTTTGACCCCCCTGCAGTATGTTTGAATTCAGTAAATAAACCGTAGGCAGCCCCAGACAATTCAATTATAGTCTGTCACTTAGCTTTAAATCATGGCTGCATGATTACAGGCAATGCCCTTTGGTGTTGTGACAATTTCAGACTTTTCCCCACCTTATTTTCCTCTCCCAACAGCTAAAATGAAAATATTGAGCGAGTCTTAAATAAGCTAAAGCTTGTCAGGGAGATCTGAGAGCATATACTGCCATTTCAGAGGCGAGCCGAAAACAGTCTGCATATGAAATGTATCATCAGTGGTAGACCCTGCTCTAGCAAGGTAGGAAGTGTCATCTGCTTTATATGAAAAATGTAGAAGAAATTGTGCTCTCCTTCTGGGATCATGTGTATCAGGACAGTAATTTACTGTGGCTGACATTAAGGCAGATGATCCTGAATATATTTTAATAGCTTAAGCTGTCACTAAAACAGGAGCCAGTTTTGATCAACCTTTTTTAAGTCCCCCAGCCTGCACTTTCAGCCAATGGTGGATGCTTCAGTGTACTAATAACTGAACTGTTGTCCAATGGCACAGTTTTAAGTGGCACTTTTTAGGCAAGTATGGAAGTGTATGAGACTTACAGGACAAGAAAGCTTCTAAGTAGGGAGAAACACAGCAATCTCCTGTTGTTATTCAAGGGTTCAGAGGTCTTCAGCCACAGACCGGGGGTTCAAGTCAAAGCCTAGGAATACTTGAGATCATTTCCGAGGAGATTTTTGTGGTTTATTTGTGAAGTTGCAAGAGTTTCATTTTCAGTCCTAAGTGGTTTGGGGTAGCTCCATCTGTGAGCAGTGCAGCAGGCAAATAAACAGCTGCACTGCTGAGTTCTTTGTTTTGGATACGAGCAAAAATAAATAAATTTAAAAGCTTTTTGGAGGAATAATCGGCCGTGTTGAACCACGTGGACAGGTTCTGCTGACGTAATGAGCTGTGATAGGAAACTCAAACAGCTCACTTTGCTGCCAAAGCCACCCGTGTGCTTCTGATCTCAGAATGGAGCGTTTGCTTTCTGCATGTTTCATGTGCAGCTGGAAAGGAGGTAGATCTGGAAATGTATTAAAACTTGTTTCAGGTCCCATATCTGCTCCACAGTCCCCCAACAAGCTCTTTTCATTTCCTTTGGTGGTGTTCTCCTGCGGTTCCTCACCAAAAGAAGACCCAGGGAAATAGGAGGCAGCAGCATCAAATGTGGACAACTGGGGACTGGGTCTGTTCCCTTACTGGTTGACATTTGTTTTGATGTAAAAGTCCATAGGGGATGACTGGAAAAATCACTCTCCCAAGAGCCGTCTTGGGAGGTGCACCCTGGAAATGGAGGGGTTGTGCATCCCTTGCTCTCTGTATGCGGAATACAACATGGCTGTGATAGTCTTGGTATCTGTTGCTCATTCTTTCTCTGATCTCACAGAAGTTCCTGGCCTCAATTATATTTAGAGACAATTAGTTCCACAGCTTAATTATAAGCTGCAGCTTAAGAAAAAAAAAAAAAAAAAACAAAAAAAAACTTTAGCACTTTAAATCCATCTTCATTTTATTGGCTGTTCTTATTGTATGAATAGAAACAAACGGGAGTGCCAAGTCTGCCTTTTTTTGTATGCCTTGTTACTGTGCATTCCCCATCTCACTGGCTCTGGTCTCTTCCCTGAACTTCAACACTTTCTTTCTTTTGTGAAACTGTTTCTGATCACTCTAATTAGCTGTCTTTGGACCCGGACCAAACTCTCTTGTTGGGTGCCTCTGAGGCTGCACGAGCATTGCCACTCGCATCCCACTGCTGAGTTCTCAGGGTCCTTCCCTCTTTATTTATCCCCCTCCTTTCATATTTTTATTGCCCTTCTCAATGTTGCATGCATCTAGGGAGGCTTCTGCTGAGCTGAAGTCTGGTGCCCCTTTTCTGGCTGGTGGTAGCTAATTTTGAACATTGTACTGGGTTTGTATAAGCCCCTTCGCTGCATCCAGTTGGGCACTACCCCCTTCTAAAAATAAGTGGAGAAAAACCTGAAAAGTGTATCTTTAAAGTTGATAGCATGCCCCAAGATGCAGGGATAAGTCCAGTTTTACTGGACTTAATTCTTCCCCTAAACTCTCTGGCTGCTCCTGCTCCTTCCCTTCCATGAAGAAGAGCACGTTTGATGCTTTGTGCTCTGCTGAGAACATCCCACTCTGTTTGGAAACCCCACAGGAGGTGCCGTGCCCACCTGAGTGATGAGGACAGCATGGCCCCATGGCCCCTGTCCCTGTCCTGAGGCTCAGCATCATGCCCAATGGCTTCCTGCAGCTCCTATGCCTGCTGCCATGAGCAAGACAAGATTTTTGGAGTGGTGTGGGATTGTGTGGCCCTGGTGGCATGAAGTCAGGCTTGGATATGTCTTGGCAATTGAGGGCTTGCAGCACTGAGATCCCAGGCTGCTGGTCCTAGCTCAGCCACTGACCTGTTGTGTGATGTGAGAGGAGTGCCTTATTTTTTAACGTGTTACATATTTAAAGCATCTTTCAGTGTTGGACCAGTCCCCTACTTCTGTGTACATATGCCTGGAAGAACAGTAACTTGGTCCTAATTGACTGTGGTGCAACTGTAGAGTAATAAACTGTAATAAAATGCTAAGTTGCTCGTCAAGCAAAGAAAACAGCTGTTTGGTATTAATGTCTTCAAGAGGTAATTCCGTGCCCAATATATTCAGACAGAGTATTTTTGTTTGTGCTAGTGCGGTGTAATAAAATACTTGGATAGTTAGTAGCTAGGAAAGGTTTTTTTGTGATTTTTTATTGTTGTTGGCTCTTTTTTGCCAAGTACAACAGCACATCTCCAGTTCTTGCAAGAAGGTTGAGTGTAGCTGTGACTGATGCCATGCCATGGTGAATGATACAATCTCTCCAGTAGCCAGCAGAATTGGAACCAGCTGGTGTATTTTGTACGCACACAGCTATTGAGTTGGGGGAAAAAATAGCATTTCAATGCAGCAATCAAGAACAACACATCAGCTTCTTTTTTTTTTTCTCCCTTTAGACGTGTTTTGTACAAGTGCTGTCAGGGATGACTTGAGATTTCCCAGCAAAGAGAGCTACCTGCTGAGGGAGGCGAATCCACATGGTAACCCTGTCCTTTCTCTAGAGAAGGAACCGGGGCATCACTGGGGCTGAGATTTGCCAGCATTGACTGTGGTTTATTTATGTACTGAAATTCCAACGCAAGTTCAGCGGACGTGAAAACCTCCTGGAATATTCATGTTTCTGCGCTAGGTGTAGTGGCTTGGTATCGCGAATGTATTAACCACAGGTTTACACCAAACATGCAAAAACAAATTAGAAATAGGGAAATACAAACACATTTTCTCATTAGGGGATATAAGTATGTGCTGACTGTAGTACAAATATAATTTTTATTCCATTTGTGTAACCTTTGGTATTTTAATGAAGTCCTGTTCCTGTGTGCAGCGTATGGTTCACTGTCAGATAATTTAACACTAAGAAAATCTGCCTTGAATAAATTAGAATATATTTGCAAATTAATTGGTTAATTAGATTTTAGACATCTCTTGAGGACAGAAGAGAAACAGATGTGTGCAAAAGCCACACAGATAGTTTAGGGATGAGTGTTTCTTGTAGGGTTTTATCACTCAGTTTTGTGAAAAACAGCCTCTCGCTGGTGCCAAAGATTAAAAACCCTCAGCTTTAAATGCAGAACATTACACTCTAATTTCCGTGGTGCTGCTGGCCTTTTTTCTGGGACCCAGGCAGGGCCACTCGGACCTGTTAGCTGCACTCAGAACAGGTGACGTACCTCTTGAGTTTCTTTTTTTCTGCAACCAAAAGTGACCACGAAGCCGTATGGAAACCCTCTATGCCGAGCACTTGCCAAGCAGCAGGGAGATGCCAGCTGGCGTGGGGAAGGCAGGCAGCTCCTGAGGAGAAGCACATCTGAGATGGAGCCCAAGATTTTAGAAGAGTGGTCACTGAAGAAGGAAAGCCTGGACAGGGCAGGTTGTTTTCTCAGCTACGTCGGTGTAAATCCAGAACAACTCCACTGAGATTCACACCAGAGTAACTGGGAGCAGAATCTGGCCACCATCATCCAGCTGACCTCAGAGCAGGGCTCACATGGGGAATAGCTCGCTTGCCTTTCTCTTACAGGCCTTCCTCACCTCATTGTCAGGGAGGCATGAATTCGGTTTTGCTTGGTTTGGGGACTTGGAGCAACCACCCAGTAACAGCCAACTACTAATTAGTAAAAGTAATTAGGGATTCTGCAAGGGAAAGCAGCACTTGTGTATTGGTTATTAACTTAGACCCCTGCAGAAACAAGCTCTGATTAGATCTTGTTTGGAAATTGAGAGAATTTCAGCTGTAAGAACCAGGATTGCTCCAGAAGCTGAGTGGGAAAGGATTTTCGGCTTACAAGGATGCAACAGCTCGCTGCAAGCCGGACTGATCTTCAGAGCAGCAGCAATGGGTAGGTGATGTTCCTGGCATCAATTTTTCACCCGTGCCAAAACGTCCCCACCAGCTAAGCCCAAATCAGCAGGCTGATCGCTCAGTCCCTCTTGGAAAATGTCTGGGGATCGTGTCACTCCCCATGTGCAATTTTATCTTGGGGATTCCAGTTTGGGCGTGTTCAGAACCATTCAGCGAAATCTCATTGTTCAAAGCAATATTTGCAGTGTGCAGCAAGGCGAGCAAGAGCCCATCTGCGTGCGTCATTGATCATTTTGCAAACAATCCTCGGGCTAAGCACAAAGATCGCCTTGCACTGGCTGTTAGGGGTCACGATACAGACGTCAGAGGCAGCAGCGTTTTTCCTGCTGGTGTAACCTCTGTTCAGCACCCAAACCCCGATGCTGCTGGGAAGAGCCTCCAAGTAATGTTCTTTGTTTGACCTTGGGGTGTTTTTTGAAGCAGCAGCCAGAACAAAGTGATGGCCTCGCTGCCGCGTGTGTGAAAACTACAGCCAGATCTTCCATGCCACGCAGCCAGCTCGATTTTGGGCATTGCAGACCTGCGCTGCGTGTCCTCAGGCTGGTGCTGCTTCAAGCAGCTGCGTGCTTTCAGGGACTGAAGGCAGATTTTACCAGGGCTATTGCAAACGAACAGGGAGGTGCAAAAACCGTACCCTGCTGACTTAGATGCAGCTCCCTGCGTGGATCAGCAGCGTGGATATAAGAGCCTGCCAGCTGCTGGCCTGTCCTCTGGGGACCCAGAGGCAAGGTCCCTGCATGGTGCTTGGCCCTGCAATCCCACTTACCCAAAAGCCCGGCTTGGCCTTCGTGGGCAGCTCCCAGCAGCTCCTGTTCCCACGCAGCGTCTGGCCGCCCCCTGAGCCCACTCCGTCCTGACCTCAGTGCTTACCTCCTTATCCCCAGAGGGGATTACAGGGCTCTGCGCTGCTGCAAAGTTAAATTAGATGAGGCAGGTGCCAGCTTTTAGTGGGACCTGCTTTGTACGCCTGGGGAAGCAGCAAGGTGCATCCTCCTCCAGCCTGGGATGCTGTGCTCTGTGCCCTGTCCCACATGTGGGCAGGTGCAGAGGAGCATCGAGGCCCCAGGCGGAGGAAATGCTCCTCCTAAATACGAATTTGATAAATGCAAACAGCCGCAGAGGATGCGCACAGACATTTCCCTGCAGCATTATATCTGTGTGCTCAGTGGTTCGGCGTGCTGGTCTCCTGGGGCAGGATGAGTTTGTATGTTTGTTGGGAGTCTGGGGGTTGAAGAAACACACAAAAACAGATAAAATTCACGGAATGAAGGGTTAACGTCATCACTTATCTGCCACAGCTCCTCTGTGGGGCTTTTGTCAGATCTCTCATTCAAGCAGTGTTTGCTGAGGCTTTTGACAGTCTGTGGCAGCGCTGGGACAGACACTAAGGTCATGTGTCACTTTAAAGGCTTAATTTTTTCCCAAATTCCTTCTGAGCTCTCTCATGACATTCTCGGGGAATCCGCTGAGGCAGCGCTTTGGACACGGCAGAGAAGGCTGCTGCAGAGCTGCTCCATGACTGAAAGGAGCGGGAGGCGAGGGGTGCCAGGCTGTAACATGGCCTGAGCCTGGTGCAAGCCGTCCACCCGGGTCCTGAGATGCCTGACTGTGGAGCGCAGGCCTCCCTCCCCGCCAGTGCCGGGCAGCTGAACCTGGACTGGGATCTGCCTTTGCTTTTCTTTCTCGTCCTTTCTTTTCTCCTACAAATCTCCCGTGCCAGGGCATTAATGTGTGATGAGAAAATAGTTCTAAACAGAACCCGCTCGCTGCAAAGGATAATAAACGCCAATGTTCCCGAGTAAATTATAGAGGACTTGGTACATTTCAGTGGAAAAGCTGGTTGCGTTACTAGACAGAGATCATAAACCTTTCAAAGATGCAGGCAGGAGAAAGCAAAATATTCCGCATAAGGAAAATGTGATTGTCGTAATGACTTTGCTAATCCCCGGGCTTCCACTTTTATCCATTCTTGTTTCCAGTATCTGCAGATGAGCTCCGGAGGGTTTCAGAAATCCATTAAAAATGAGTATTTTAAAACTTCCACCTAGCCATCATCAGTTGTTGTTTGCTTTTTTTTCTCCTCCTTCCCTGCAAATGTATGGGTGGCACAATTAATTTTACCAAAAGGATTGTCAGAGAGTGAGCCTTTACATTTGGTGCTCTGATCGTCCTTGTGGAAGAGTCCTGTGAAGAGTTTTATAGGAATGGTGCCAACAGAGATCTACAGACACATAACACTGCTCTCTGTACAGTGATAGATACTTTTTGACTGTCCCATTCATCAGAGGAATTGTTCTTGAGTAAGTTGAATGTATTGGTCTGAAGGAGCAAAAATCCTGAAGGTTTTTTGTTACTGAATTTGGTCTGCTAATATGTAGTAGAGCGAGCTAAGCAGCGCTATCTAGGAGTTGCTTATCAGAAGCTGCTGTCCCTTTTAACATCCCCACACATTTCAGCAATAATCTGATGAAGCTTGCGTGTTAAAATATTGGAAGTAGCAGTTCTGTGCTTGGAGAGTCAGAAGGCAAGAGATATTAGAAGCTGTTAGAGAAAACGGAAGGCCAGATGGACCATGAGATTACTTCGCCTGATCTCCTCACTTCGCAGCCCGTTCTGGGTCACCCAGTTTACCTCTGTTCAGAACCCAGCAGATGGGGCTGAGTTGCAGCGTGTCCTCCAGGGGAGCACTCCCTCCTCACCTCAGGAGCTCTCTTCATGGGGAAGCCACCGTGTCTCCTGCCAGCTTCATTTAGTGCTTAAAATGCCTTCAGTGCTGGGACGTTGGGACGGATTTCTGTTTGTTTCATGGTTAACTTCCACCTTTTGATTGGTGTTGTGCCATTTCTCGACGGGTTGAAGAACTCTCAGCTCCTCTTCTTTCTCTCCCTGTATAGCACCACTTGGTGCTATAATCAAGCTGCTTCTTACTCTTCTCTCAGATATGCTGAATGAGCAGAGGCCTTTAAGTCTCTCGCTGTAAGGCATTTACTGCAGTCCCTTAAATAAATTTTCTGTCCCTGTTCTCTGTGTTCAATTATTCAGCATCCTTTAAAATGCAGGGATATTAGCATTGAATGTTTTCTGGTGTCTGTCTCAGCGACTCTGGGTACACAGGGAAAATTTCTCCCTTGTTTGTACTCGGTACTTGATGCATGTAAAGCTTCATTCACTCCTGTGTTACAGCCTCGAGTTGCTTGTCCGCAGTGACCCTGTAATCCTTTTCAGAATTGCTGCTTTCTAAAGTGAAAAGTCCTGTTTCAGACACTGGGCACTAGAGAGGATTTTGGTTTACTGTTTTATAGTCCCTTAAACTGTATGTAAAAGATGTCTGCACTGCTTGAGGATGCTCAAAAAATCCTGCTCCGGGTCAGAATCTCTTTAGCCTCCGATGTCGGCGGGAGTTGCTGACGAGCCCACACAGTACATGAGGCGCTGCCGGAGGAAGATGCCTGTACCAAAAACCATCTGGAGTCTGCGAGAGGGAGCTGGGGGATAACATCTGCCAGGAAGTTTGCAGAGAGAGCTTGTAGTCTCGTTTGTACCCCCTTGGGGGCATGGCACACAGCACCCAGGCTCAGCAGGGAATTGGCAGCCTGTTCACCAGCCAGCACAGGGTGCTGCAGCTACTGCTTACAAGAGGTAGGATGCGGATGTTACCTTATGTAAAAGCCTCCTTTTGGATATCTGTGTACCTGCTCCATGCTTATCGCTGGAAGGTTCAAAAAAACGGGAAATTGGCTTCTATTACAGATTTTTAAATTCATATCAAAATTAACACCTGTATAAAAAAGCAGTTGCACGTTGCACCATGTCATCGCACAGCCTCTGCTACAGTCAACATCACCAGGGCAAGTCCTTCCCTCCATCTGTTAGCTGTTAGCACTTGGCCGAAAAGATGTTGTTCCTTTGACTAATCTGATCACTGCTGGCATCCCATCCTAAACCCTTTTGTCTGGGCTATCGTGTTTTCCTTGGCAAGCTGCAAAACACACCAGAGCACAGGTCTCTCTCGGACTTGTGTACTTGCATGCCGATGCCTTTCTGTTTCCATTTGTCCTCGCGACTGATGTGCTGGAGGAGGTATAAAGAGGCAGCACAGCGCAGGGGGCATATAGATAGCTAAGGGCTCTCGGCCAGGCAGTGAAGGCTTGCCCCACATGCAACCCAGCAGGGCTGGAGGAGATGTCTGGCCATATCCACGGCTTTGCTGAAAGCTTTTTTTGGGGGTGGAGACTCCTCCCTTTGAGAGAGAGAGCTTTCATGTCTGCTCAATCCAATAAATAATTCCGGGACAGCTGAATTTCTTGCTTTCTTTAAAGAAGCGTAATTATTTTAAAATGACAAACTGGTCCCTTTGTTGATAAATGTTTCATATCCTTGCAGCTATGCCTGAATAGTTTGTGTAAATAATGTATTAGCTCGCAAACAGACGTAGCACATTCAGGCACACACTGCCCAGCAGGCCAGGAATGCTGAAAAAACCAAGCAGATGATCAGTGCAGTGCTGAGCGCTGGGCATGGGTATCAATAGGGAGTGATGATCTGGATCTGGATCTGAACATAGCTCAGATGCCTGACATGGCACTGAGGCACTAGGAATGCAGATGTGAGCAGTCAAGCAGGTATGTGCTTTTCCTGGGTCTCTATAGGTGAAATGGAAACCAGCGCTCAGAATTGGGCCATCATCTGGTTTACACGGTGCTTGGCGCCTGCTTTTGTAGACTGATTTTCAAAAGACTCACTTGACATGCTCAGGAAGAGCTCTCCTTCAAGGCGAGTTTTTCAGTTTGGGGGGTTTGAATATTCCTCTAACTTTGCCCTGAAAATGGGCTCTGAGTTTTGAAAAAAGTAGTTCCGCAGAAGTAATAGGTAAGGATCTTGTATCAAGGCAGGGTGAGGCGAGAGAAGGATTTGCATGTGCATTTCTGGTTTCCAGGTGAAGACCTCTGTAAATAGTGCAAAAGTATATACATGTGAGTGTGCATGCAGGTGCCCGTGGGAGTTTTAGACAACGGTTTTGCACACCCCCAGCCACGCTGGCTGAATGTACCTCCCCAGATGCCGTGTAATGTCAACTGAAGACCACTGGGGCTGCATAAACAGCCCAAGGAAAGGTCAAAACAGCCCAAGGAAAGCCAGCTGCAGTTCCAAGCATACACTGAGCTGCATGCAGCTCGCATTTTGCTCTGGCTTGGGAGGGAGGGAGGAGTCCTGATCCAAAGGGGACTCGATGATGCAGAGACGCAGAGGAACTTTGCTCTTCTCCTTGCTGCCTTTTTTTGCTGAGAAGAGCAAATAATAGGAAACTTACCTTTTGATTTACTAAGTCAGCAGCAATGAGTGAGCACAGAGGAGGAGCAGGTCTGCTGAGTGACGGATCACATCACAGCCCCTCTGAGGAGCGCGGCCCCAGTTCTTCGGATGGCCTGATTTAGCTTTGTATAAGCAGCACCGAGGACAGGAATGGGAGGCATCTCTGGAAAACAGCTATCAGTGCATTCTTATTTTTCTTCCTGCTATTTCTTGCTTTCTCTATTAGAAAATGAAAATGATTGTAATAGTCACTGTTAACTGCAACAGGAAATAAATTTGCTGACTTTCCTGCCCTTCTGCATTTCACGCCCCTGCACTGGTTTGTTGAAGAAGTTGCTCTTCATTAAGTTCAGAAGATCAGAGCCTGCTGTCCCTTTCTGGAAACCCCCCTGGACTGCAGCAGTGCTGAGGTTTCACCCTAGAGTTCAGAGCTAAAAAAATCAAAGCACATAGAATGAGGGTTTTCTTTTTGTTCCTAGTTGGTGTCCTTGTCCTATTTTTAAGGTGTGTTTACCTCATTTATAAAAAGGAAATAAAATACTTTGAGATCCTGAGATAAAGGCAAATGTGAGAACTAAGAAACAACCTAAATATTGACATATCTGGATCTGTTGTGGTGTTGCCACTCATAGGGAGGGACTAAGCTGCAGCTGACTTCTTACGAATAAAAATAAATCACTTCTCTATTTCATTCAAAGTCGTTCCATGGATTTGCTGAACTAATTTTTCCTCCAAGCATGGTCACATTTTGGGTCAGCATGCCTAGACGACGTGGGGCTGTGCCAGCAGTTCCTGTATTAAGTCCCTCTTTTTTTTTTTGGAAACAAATCTAGTCATTCATAGAAATGAACTCCTGCATAATTAGAGCTGGTATTGCACATCATCTCTGCTTTCCATTTTTAGATGCTACAGCTAGAGGACTATAACTTTTAAAGATGCCAACAAGCCACTTAGGAGCTCGATAGCCGTAATGGGAAAATCTGTGGAGCTGAATAGAAAATGATAAGCCTCATAAGGAGTAGTTTAAAACGTTCGGTAAAGAGCTCAGCCAAACATTTAAAGCAAGAGAAACAGTAGCCCCTTCTAATTCAGACGTTGGTGTTTTGCACTTTCTCTGCTGTCCCTCTGTTCCTGTCCAAATCCTGCAGGAGCTGAATGGAGAAGATGGTGTTCTTCATGCCAGGAGGCTTTGGTGGGCCCAGTTATTGAACTCTGTGTCATAACCGGGTGCAGAGCCCTGATTTTATCCTTGGTTTCACATGCAGGCCTTTTTGGTATGATCAGCCATTTACAGGCTAGTTAAAACACTCAGTAACTCCAGATACTGAAGGATGAAACTCTAGAAAACTGATCCTCTTCAGCATTTTTTTAACCTCAACTTTTCAATAAAGAGCTATTTAAAAATAATTAAGAAAGATTTGGAAGCTTTTTTTTGACAGACAGCAGGGAATCACTGGCTTCAGAGCCTGCAGGTGTTGGCAGGTGAGAGGTCTCACAAAGCACCTTTCTTTTCTCCTCACTTGGAGGCTCTCAGGTATGTCCTGTAATCTCAAAATGAGGCTGGGAGGCAGATGAGCTAAGATTTGTTCCTTTGTTCAGAAAATGCAGTATGGATTTTTCTTTGTTCGGGTCTTTAATCCAAACTGATGCTTTAATAACTACAATTCCAGTAGTAGGCTTTTTTACTTTTTTTTTTTTCTTTTTTTCTTTTTTTCTTTTTTTTCTTTTTTTCTTTTTTCTTTTTTTCTTTTTTTCTTTTTTCCTTCTTTTTTAACTTAGAGAAGAAATCAATAAGAAAACTGGTTTTGCATTGGGAAATTACCTCAAAGATGTTCGCAGCTGGACTTTTAGAGCATTTGAGGTCAGATATTGGGCCAGCTGGGGCTATCTAGGCCAAGTGTTTGATGCTGCTTCAGTGCTAGGAGAAGGCTGAAGCCTAACGAATTCGCTCTGCAAAACAAGGAATATAATATCCCCAGTTTTGAAAATGAGCTCTCTGTCAAAATGCCAAGGCACGCCGTCAGGAGCTGGATATTACTTTCAACTTAATTCTGCATTTCTCGCTGCAAGTACTGGGGAAGATGGCTCAGCAGCTGGAGCCAAGGTTCAGGTTTAGGAGATGTTGGAGCTCTCCCCATGGTGTGTGTGGCCTGCCGCTCTGTGGCCCCGTGCCAGCTTCCCCATCAGTGAGATGGAAATGCTGCTTTGTTCTCCCACCGACGTGCCGAGGCACTTTATATTAAAATATTCAAAAAGTGCTCTGTGATCTCTGGAAAAATAGCAAGGTGGAGGCACCGTAATGATGCAAAGAGTTGGCGTAATCTGTTGTTAAAGGAAAGGTTGGTCTTGTCTTCACCTTGTCCAGCAGCTTTGAATCACAGAGCGGTTTGGGTTGGAAGGGACCTTAAAGACCACCCAGGTCCAACCCCCTGCCATAGGCAGGGACACCTCCCACCAGACTAATTTGGGTTCACTTGTTAAATAATCCTTAAGTTATCCTTAAACATCAAGTTATGCTGGTGAGAAAATATTTGCTCCTGCTTAATCCTACTTGTCCTAGGTCGCATGACTCCCGCGCTACACAAGCCTGTTGGCTAGCATTTCGCATTCTGAGCTTCGTGCATGCTTTGCATGACTCTTATAAATATACAGTGCCTTCTGCGTATATATTTAGACAAAGTGTTTCATGCTGAAAAATCGTTAAAGCGTTTTGTATTTGTTAGAGAGTGCATTGACTTCAACGCCTTGCGGATCCTAATGTTTCTGTGCATAATGTGGAAGTGAACTGAATACAACTGTGATGCCACTGAAGACTTAAAAGATGATTTAGATTTCAATGGCTAGTGTCCATCCTAACTGTAACAAAGCTCCTTTGTCAGCACATTAAACCAAAAACTGTACTTGCCTGTTCTTCTTTGTTAATCCGGCCCTCTGAACTAAAAGGAGGTGCTGGCACGGTTCCTTGCACAGAAAGGAGAAAACATTTGTACCTTGATTTGAGCTGCTGAGTGTTTGCAAAGTTTCGTGTCCATTGCTGGGCCTAGCAGCATTTTGCAGCACTTTCATGAATTTTGCAGCATTTTCAGTCCCAGCCCATTCTCATAATTGTACTCATGTGTGCTGAGAACGCTTTTCATGCACGCTACCACCGTACTCAGACCGTAGCATCCCTCCTGCAGCCGGGGCAGTATGGCTGGCTGCATCTCCGGTAATGAACCAGGCTGAAAGAAATACTCCAATGGCTGCCTGTCAGCACTTGGCAAGAAAATCCTTTTTATGTTAGTTTCAAGGTCGTCAGATATCATTATAGCCAAGTATTAAAAATTTCAAAGAAAGGAGGCAGTGTGTTTGATTTATAGAATAATTATCTAGCTTTAGCTCTAACTTGGCTTTGGCAATGGTTTTGCAAGCACTCGAAAATTAAATCCATTTTTTATCGCACTACAAGGTATTATCTCACAGCAAATGATAATTAAACACCTGTGAAATCAATTAGCCCTTTAAGCATGAAAAAAAAAAAAGTTTTCCAATTATGTTTTTGCACCTCCAAACTTTCTAATTCCAGAACCAGCACTTGTGGAGAGGGAAATGAACTGTCAGCCAGTAGCCTGCTAACCAGCAGTAAGATCACCCGAAAGCATGGTGTGGCCGTAAATCCCAAAGCAAGCAGTTTGTGGGGACGGCACCCTTCCAAGCAGGATGCGTTAGCCTTTCGAGCTGTGACTTAGGCAGCTATCTATCTGACACACAGCTGAGCTGTCGGGTTTTCTACAAAGACAGTTACTCACTTGGTGTTTCCAATGCCAAGTTTTACTTGACAGTTTATTTAAAAGCCGGCATACCTTAATGGAAACCAAGCAACGAGACACGCTGTGTGACAGAGTGGGTTTCTTTTCAGCTTCTCCAGCCCATAGTTCACAGCCATCTGCATTAAGAATCACCCACAGAAAACTGGCCGATTGCTTAATAGCTGAAACTTAATATACTGGAAAACTAGGGAATGCTCTGCCATTTAGCCTCACTTTATAAGTGTTTAATATCTGTCTTTGTTGTAGCACTTGAGCTGATCCAGCTACTTTTGGAAGGTGCAATGTGTGTCCATGGGCTTGGAGATTCAGGGAGGGAGCCCTGGACATACTTGGTAAAATGCCATAGCAATTTTTGGCTCGTGAAAGAAAAAACAGCTCTAGTCCCATCTGACAGCTACAGCGGTATGTGCTGATACTCCCTGCCAAGATGAGCTCCAACATCTTCCAAAAGATGGATTATGTGTGGCGCTGTTAAAATATATACTGCTGGGCTGAGGCCATCGCATTCAGTTCGGTTTCTGCTCCTATGTTCTCCTCCATCTGAATTCTGACTGAGGCACCGTACAGCCGGCTTTCAACGTGCACTGTGTCACTGGAGGGGAGGGAGGCAAGCAAGGATGCTGGTGGTGGCATTCCCAGGGTCTGCCCAGCAGTGATCTGTATCTCAGGTAGTCCATCTGTGAAATGGAGCTGGTGATGATATCCCGTATCAGTGATCAGAGGATTATGTAGGAAAATATGTACACTGCTTTGTGATAATCATTACATCTGGGTAGCGAGACGTATGTCCTGGTTTAAACAGCCTGCCATCTTTTCAGACCTCTTATTGATCAATGCCGATTGTTGTTTTTATAAACAACACAGTTTATATTAAAATTGGTAGTGCAGACGTTTCCCAGGGTCGTTTATAGAAGTGTAGTGACATGGGGAAATGCTTTAGCTGTAAGGAGGAATGCGTGGCATGGCTGAGTCACTGTGGAGCCGCTGCCGCCTGCCTGCCTTGGGATAGCGGGGAGCCAGGAATCCCAAGCAGCCGCCTAATCCGTGTGCTGACGGATGAGGTCGGCGCCCCAGAAAAATAAAAAAGTGGGGGGAAGCAACCGAAACAACACGTTGGGTCAAGAAATTAAAATTGTAAGAGCCCTATGCTGAGCGACATTTCTCCTCCTGGTAATTGCCTGCACAGCATTTCAGTGTTTACACCTGCGTGATAGATGGGGCCGTCCGTGTTTTCCCAGCTATGGGTGGTAGCAGGGAGGGGATATTTCAATTAAAGTGTGAATACATTAGAATTGATTACAAATAGAGCTATTTGTTTATGCTGCCTAAAAAAGGTATTAGCTGAGAACGCGGTGCACTTAATCATCGTGGAAGGAAACCTGAAAGTTAATAAAACATACTGCTGATTATTACAGAGGGATGCGAGCTTTGGGTTAATTCTGTAGCTATTTTAGTTTTAAAACCCCAACTGTCATTTTAAAGGCATATGCATTTTGGATTTTGACATGTCTGGATAATGCAGCTGAGGCCCAGTCCGAGCTGTCCCTAAAATTGGCAGCAAAACATTTCCTCGGTGCAGACGTGCAGCAGGAAGGAAAGCTGGAGCAAGAGCAGTAAGCGCGTGCCCCCCTTCCAGTGCTGTCTTCAAGGAAAGAAACCAGGAGCTTTTGGAAATAAACAGCCTCCGAGCAAAGCAGCAAACTCCTCTCAAAGCTTTTCCTGCAATAAATGCTCCCGGGGATTAACCTACCTAAAGGGGAGCACCAGGATGAGGCAGCAGAAACCAGGGTGTGCTGGTTTGTGGGAGGTGGCTGCTGCTCCCATTTCTCAGGTGCGGGTGGGCCCCAAAAACCCTCTCTCACATCTGGGTTTGCCTCCCAGAGGTCTCGCTGAGATCAATTGGTGAAGATCAGGGGGAAGTTAAGCCCATGATGGAAGCATTGCTGGCATTTACTACAGGTACCAGGTCAGCACCGAAGGGAAGAGTTCCCTGCTTCAGCGGTTGTTGTGGGTGCCTGGGCCCGCTCTGATTTCTGTCCCCTGCAGGTGAAGGGGAAGTTTCGAGTCAGCAGAGATTGAACTTGGATACCTAACTTTAGCCAGAGGGATTATTTTACTGGCTTCACTTAAATTTAAGGGAGGTGCAAAGATGCTGTGAGGCAATTCCTGTGTAGAAAAAATACAGTATTTCTTTCTCTACTGATCGTATTTTCCCTCCCTGGCAAAGCTCAAACCCTCTGTTGTGTTTGTAGCTCCTCCTGGGCTGAATAGGAAGGACTCTGGAATCGAGGGGCTCTTTTGGTTTCAAGGCAGCACTCAGCTCCCCGGGCAGCCGAAGCTTTGCCCCTTGGACGTGGGGTGATGCCGTGCGGCCGTGGCAGAGGCTGGGCACCCGGCAAAGGGCAGCGGTGCCCCGTGCCCTTGGTGCCTCATGGCAGCATGTAGCACCCGTCAACCTCATTCCCTACAGGTTCTTTTATATTTTGTGCTGTTGCTGGTTTTATTTCTGTGGGCTTTTTGTGCCATCACCTCTAGATCTGCCTTGCAGTGGCCCTGAAGCTGCACATTCACCACATGGCCTGTAGGTTCCCTCACCACATGATAGTAGCTATTGTCTTCTCCAACCCCATATTTAAACACCCGGGGCTATCTTCTCTCTTTCAGTTACATCAGTGTACCCCCAGGCTTTGTGTGCTGCCCACAAACTAGTAGTAGTAAAATTGGTGTGTTTCATTTAAGGGTTTCAAAGCAATAGGTGCCTCATCCTGAGGCGTTAGCTGAGGGGAATTAAACTGGGAACCAGTCCTTTCGCACTGCACTCAGAGATGGTGTTGAGTCACCTTAAAAGATTTAGGTTGAAATTGCAGAGAAATTTGTCCCTGAGAAGAATGTCGGTGCAATTCATAAACTGCAGCGTCTCTTGATGGATTTTGCTTTACTCTGGGTCTGCTCGTGTTACATTTGTGGGTTCTCCCTGAAGTGAGTGGAAATTTTGTGCCCATACATCAAGGTTAGGATGAGGCTCTCCCTCCCTGTATGCATGATGTAGATAAATTACTTGATGACCATGAACCATGCTATTCCAGAGCTAAGCAATAAATCACAGCTTCAGCTTTAAAAGGCACAAACAGGAGCAAGATCCTAACTGGTTTTCGGGTGGGAAATGGTCAACAAAATCCTTTTATTTTCTTTCGAAAATCTATCCTAATACCAGCAAATCAGATATGAAAGAAAGAGGGCCCGATATAAAACCCCGCTGACATATGGAGTTCTCACTTCCACCAGCCTTGGCCTCTGCTTTTCCTTTGTGCTCTGATTCTGCCATTGGCGTTTTGAGGATATTGTTGCATTCCGGGGTATTAACAGGATTTTACATTTTTAGCTAGCTATTGATAGCTATCATTAGAATAAACCAGTCACAGGAGTTATATAGGAGTTATGACTGGTGTATTTTAGCCCTACGGGGTATTCTATTTTTGGTGTTTATTAAGATTTTCTGTCATATAATATACAGTAAAAGCAATGAGTCTCAGACCTACTATGCAAAAATGAATACTTAAAAATGGCAAGTTTTTTTTTTTTGGTATTCTAGTTTCTTAACGTTTTCCCCCATGTGCTGTGTCATTGCTGACTGTTGAGCTGAGACTTTAGGTGCTGATCAATGTCCCACACCGAGAAAAGGAAATTACTGCCACTCATAGGGGATATATATATGTGTGTTTTAACCAAAGTTGGGATAGGATTTTAAAAAATGTACTTTGAAGTCTGTTTTGTAGTTTTAATTAATGCAGCGAGGGTTTTTATTTTACTCTCAGTGGAGATAATCTTAATCCATTCACAGTGACCTTTTCTTGTGCAAATTAGTTGTACACGCTTGTTTAAGCAAATGGGCCTTTGCAAGATGTCTCTTCCTAAAGACGGAGCTTATAATTGAAAATTGGCTTACTCCCATCTGTCTGGCCTGGGTGAGAATACAAACATAGATCTGGAGTTTTTTATATATAAAAGTGTAATCATATACATACATATATATATATCCATATCCATATACACAAATGCAAAAAACTTGCTGTGCCTGCAGGCTATGATTAAATTAGATTCTTAGTGTTAGGAAATTTCGGTGTCACAAGTTAGTGTCAAAATAATATCTGTCTCCAGAGTTCAGGAAACCCTTTAGAAAGGAGGGGTGTTTAATCCTGAGCCTTTTGTCTCAGGCTGAGTGTTGCGGCGAGGTCAATGCCATTTGCAGTTGTACAGGTTTGCCAGAAGTACAATTAGCTAATAAGTGGCTGGAAACTGTTAGAATCTGATGGGGGGCTTTTTTGGTAAATGGTTTTGTAGTGATTGATGGAATCGGGGGAATAAACAGAAGTATCTTAAAGATGTAATTCAGAGGAGCAGGGGTCATTGCAGCTATGTGGTTAATTGCCAAAATTTGGCTGCCAAAGCGGTTTATCCCTCCTTCTCCTCTCACCACACTTCACAATAACCACCTAGAGAGTCATTGTGGCCCCCTTCCCTTTGTCAGTGCCTGGCTGATAAGGGAAGATTTGTGTCACAGAGTTTGAATATTTTTTGCTTTGTACAAACCCCTTACACAGAAATGAACACAGTTGTGTGTGACTCGGACTAAATCTGAGTAGAAATCAGATTCACAGGGGTGCAGTGTCGATGCTTTGGGTATAAAAGCATTTAATGTAAGTTTATTGTTAGAATTCATGCACACCTACTTACCCAGACATGGCTGATTTTTGCAAAGGTGGAATTATTCCCTTCGTTCTCGGTTTCATTATTGCTGTCCCAGTGCTCTCCCATGGTAGCTGCTCCTTGGGGTGACCAAAGAGGAGTGAGCACAATGGTCACACACGTGCACACACACGTGTGCACACAGGGAGCTGGTTAACCTGGTAGAGAGCCATCCTGGTCAGAGATGATTTTATCCAGACGTGTCTCAACAGCTGTTTGCATTTTCATGCCCAGTTACTCTAGGACTCACCACTAATTGAATTTTCTCTTTTCTCCCCTGTTCTTGTTAGGTATGATTACCGTGAAATGCTGCACAATGCCACTTTCTGTCTGGTTCCCCGTGGCCGCAGGCTTGGCTCGTTCAGGTTTCTGGAAGCCTTGCAGGTAAGAGCTGCAGCTTAAAGCCCTGCCTGTGCTGGCTGCAATTCAGCATGCAATAGCAGGGAGGTGGGGAGGAGAGAAATGTGTTTCATTTCTCTCATGGACAGTAATCCACTTTGCAAAAGCCTCTATTCATACTTCTGGAGCAATTGGCAGCTTCTTCCCAGAGGGGCTGAGCACTGCACTCATCTGAAGGTTGAATTGCGTTACCTCCAGGAAAAGGGTTTCCCTGGATGCGGTGGGGCTGGAGCTTGGACCAGCCTGGAGCACTATTTTGTCAAGCTGCGAGACTTCCCGTGAGAGACACTGACCTCCACCAGTAAGGCCCGGAGCAGTGAAGTAGCTCTTCCTTTTCACTTAGCCAAAACAGACCTGCACCTGCATCGTCTCCCTTGCATTGCTGCTTGCTGAACATGCCAAAGGTGGCCTAGAGGTTGTAGAGCCCCTGATGGAAGCATCACATAAAGGCAGATGTAGAGAGCATACAGTGTGTTTGGGACAGCACCCAAATCCCCTTCACTTTTTAAAAGCATTTTGGTTAATAATCTCCCTTTTTTGCTGTTGGCCAGCATGAGCAATACAACAGGGCTCTTGAGTCCCCGTGGCAGCCAGGCTCGGCAGCACAGCAATCAGATTTCTGTCCTGGGCCTGACACTGACCTGTGCCAGCTGCGGACAGCGTGACCTTGTTTTTTTGCCAGCATCAGCTCATCCCCGGGGTCCTGGATCTTCAGTCAGCCGTACAGAGCATCCTGGGAGGTGCTGCAGCTGCCCTCTGGGACTTGCATCTGGATTTCATTTACATGGGAGCCAGAGCCGAGGGAGGGGGAGGCTGGGGAGCTTCTTGGTGTTGGTTAGAAGGCAAATGAGGACACCTTAGAGGGCCCTGCCTTCGGATGTCGTTCTGCCATTTGGGAGGTGTCCCAGCATTGGCAGTAAAGCTGAATGTCATCACAACACTTTTCTTCATCAACCACAAAATGTCCCAGCTGCGATGACAGGGCATTGTTTACCGTAATGCAGAGCAGGATTCGGGAACCTAAGTTTAGATGTATGATGTCATTTTTGAAGCCCGGGGGTACCCTTCTGGTTTTCTGAGGCTTTTCCCCAAGGGTTCAGGTCCCCCATCTGCCAGCTGTGGATGTCCTAGAGCATCTCAAATGCACTGGACTCTTAGGTTTAGCCACTGAACCCCACATCTACTGGAGATCTGGGCTGTCAGTTCCCTAGCAGAAGGCAAATAGCCTGCAAAGTGCTGTTCCTTCCTCATCCTCTTCAGAGGAAGAAGTGGGACCAGCTTCTTTGGGATGACAGACGGCTTCAGATCCTTCCAAAAAGCACTGCTCAGCTCTTTTCTTGAGTAGGCCACCAGTCATGTAGCTGCTGCTAGATAAATCGTCTCGGGAGAAGACTGCAGAGAGCATACCTCACTGTACGGAACTTGGAGGCTTCAGGTCGACCATGATAAAATGCAGGCATTGAGGATTTTCCTACCAGGCTAGCAGCAGTATACACTGATTATGATGAATTCCCAATTTTTGTCTGGCTGCAGGGCATGTTGAAAGACATAATCCACATTAGTGGAATGTTTTAAACATGAAAACACATTGCTAAGTGTTTTCTGCTTGGCTTTTTTCATGCGCTAATGTCATTTCCTTGCAGAAGATCACAGTTCTTTGCGCATTGTAAGCACTGCTGTAATGCAGAGACGTGACTAGTCTAAGATCCTCTGTGTAATATATGCTACAAAGGAAGGTAGAGCAGTCTGAAAAGTTCCCCTTTATACTACCTTTCAGGAGGTACAGGGGGGCAGACCCCAGTCGAGGCCAGATTCAGAGCACGCAAGCTTGGCTTGATCCAAAAGAAAATGAACTGGAGCACGGGCTGATGCCGATCCTCTGGTAATAGGTTCTTTCATCACTTCAACAGGCTTTTGGCTGGGATCTTATACTGTCATCCAGCCAACCAGAATGCAGTGGCAATCGTTTATTTATGGAAATACTGCACTATTTAGTGAATATTCGCAAACTTGCTCTCGGTGCAAAGGAACTTGCACGACTCGTAAAAGATAAAATAATTTAGACAAACCATACTGGTGAGAAATAGATACTAAACTTGCATGCTTTTTGTTTCTTTTAAGACAGAAAGCAATTATTATTTTTGTAGACAGGTGATGACGGATGGGTTGTGTTTGTGCAGTTGCTTCTATTCAGAGAGCTGATATCAAACAGGATGGGGAATTCACTCCTCCTTGGCGGAAGAAGTGCTCTGGAATTAAATTTGATATATATTTTCTGTAGGGTTGTCTTACAACATATTATAAAAATTGAGGGAGCTAGCTCCCCGCTGAATGGTTCACAAAGCAGCGAAGAAGGCAATCATTTTGTATTAAATTCTCTAGGGTTATATTTACAGAATTTTAACAGCTCTGTCCTCATCTGTCAGCATAAGCACCAGATTTCAAATGCCACTCTCCATGCAAACCCCACCTTTTGCTGAATCTGAATAAGCCCCAAATGGAAAATGGTGAATATTTTGGCTGTGGCCTCTAGCTTCTTTGCCATATTGCCTTGCCTTCTGACGGCGTGGCACGAGCACTGTGGCAGAACTGGTGCAGAAAACAGGAATCGCGTTGGCATGAGCCTTGAGGCTTGTGCTAATTGTTGGCCGACCACGGGTAAGCCCACTAATGAGTGCAACGGCTCTGTGTGCAGGCTGCCTGCGTGCCCGTGATGCTCAGCAATGGATGGGAGCTGCCCTTCTCGGAAGTGATTGATTGGAAGCAGGCTGCCGTCATCGGGGATGAGAGATTGCTATTACAGGTAAGAAAAAGACGGCGGCCTTCAGCAGATCAGTTGATTATTGCTGCCGCCGTCTAAATGGACGGGGAAGATGAATCCAAAAGGTCAGGGCTGTAAAAGAATTTTTATCATGAAGGGATTGTCTGTGTCACACCGGCGATGAACTCATTTAATGTGACATCATTCACGGCCTGACCCGAAGGTCATTGCAGCCACCAGGCCACGTGCTTGAACGCAGAAGGCTTCTTCATTTTTCCTCTGGTGGGGAGCGCCTGGGTCCCTCTCTGAGGCAGGGCTGTCCCACACTGCTGCTGCTGTGAGGGAGAAGCCATCTGAAGGGCATTTCTGCTCCTGTCCTTCAGAAAAAGTTGGATCCTGGGGCTCCACCACTGCTGTGTATCTGGCTGGAAGGGGCTGGCAGGGCTCCTCAGGCAAGGGGTCTCATCTCAGGCCTCGTTAATGCCTAACAGTTTTGTGAGAGCAGAACCTTTTTGAAGAACATCTTTTTGAAAAATGTCTTCGGAAAGACATCTTTGTTTTTCTGAAGCAGTGTTCACATCACTTTATTGTTAATCTCCCTGAGATCCCGCAACAAAAGTGAGCCAAGGAATTAGAAATGCCCTTCTTACTTTCAGCATCTGCTTTTGCCTTTAAATTCACTATATTTTTTCTTCTATTTCCCTGGCAGACCTATTTTTTTTTTAAGGTATGGAGAGAAATGGATATTAGGAAAAGTTCTTGAAAAACTGGTTTCCCCAAAGCAGCATTTGCTGAAATGCCATAGCCCAGCATGAAGCTGAGATCCACGAGATCGGGAATAGCCACCAAATTGCTGTGCGTCTTCTATCTAGTCATTTCTGTGTCAGTACCACTGACGTGTTTCCTGACCTCTTGAAAATGTTTTTTGTAGGGAGACAGCAACGTTTCAAACTTTTTTTTTTTTTTTTTTTTTTTTTTTTTTCACAAAAAAATGGATTTTACAGCTTTAGGGTAGCTGTTTGCAGTGCACATTATGCACTAGTGCACAGTGGCTTATCCCACGGTAAAAGAGGTGTTTGTTACTACTAAATTTAGCTCATTTCCAAAGTGGCAAGCTATTGCCATCCATGGAGAGAAGCATTCAAAGGCACAGGTGTGTTAGCACCTAAAAATTTAAGTGCCTTTAAAAATCTCCTTAGATGGCTTCTTACTTGTCTGAAGATGTAAATATTCATAAAGAGCTGGCCTAGCAAGCCTTGCGAGGTGCTACCTGTTGCCATTAACGAGACACAATCTGCAATTTATAAAAAAAAAAGAAATCTGATTTTTTGCTTTCATGGACAGCATGTTTTTCTGAGCAAAATTATTTCTCCCTTTAAATCATAATAATTTGCTGATCTTCATGCTTTCCGGTAACATGCCATTCGTTCTCCTCACAGCTGCTTCCATATTGAACAGCTACTGCACCATTATTAACAGGGTTTTTAAAGAGCTGGCAGAGGGCCTGAATGTCTGCTCTGGGAAATGTTTTTGTTATGTTACAGTTTTTCATTTCCTGTTTTAGAGCAGCTCGGATGTTTTTATTTGCATATTCTCCTCATCATAACGCTAGGAGAGCTTAATCCAGCCTTTCTGCATTTATTTTTGTGGGGTGGTTTTTTTCCTTCCCCCGCTTATTACTGAAATGACCTTTTATTAAGACGTCATCCAGTTCTAGTAATTCCAGCGTAATCCTGCCAGATTAGTATTAATACATCATTTTCCCCACCTGTCTTTCTGGACAAGTAGATTAATAACTAATAAGCAAATGCAGTTAAAGTGGGAGCCCTGATTTTCCTTTCCAGCTGTTGCAACAGAGCAGGCACCAAGGCTTTTTATAAACCTTGGCACCGTGTTTGCAGGGACTCGCAGGCACAGGCTGGTCTGGAAAACCTGAACTTCTTGCAGTAACCTTCACTGGCAGAGCGGCCTTCGCGCTCAGGGGCCGCAGCAGCAAAAGAGTATTGATTTCACTTCTTGTTCTCACATGTAGCACACATGCAAGGTTGCACATCATGCAATTAAATGTTTAACTTTATAGAAAAAATGCCATGTTGCCACTGGGAAGGGACTTTGATTGTGTTTGCTCTTGGTAATGAGCATGGAAGTGGTCCGTGTGCAGCCAGTACAGACAGCACTCATTATCCCAGTGTTTATTGGAACTTACTGGAAGAGTAATGAAAAGAAAGAATATTCACCCCCCAAAATAAAATTTGATACAGTTAAATATCATTCTGCAACAGTGATGGAACTGATTAGAAAAACATGCACTAAAGCCTGGCTTTGGCTTCCCTCTTTCATACTTGTTTGAAAGGAATGTTTTACGTAAAGACATACAGGGACCATAGCAAAGGAACAAAACGCACCATCTTTGACATTCTGACCATTTCCTTCTGCAGCCCTTACTCTCTGAAGCTCAAATTCTGTTTTATAGCTAGCAGGTCTTAGAGAGTGGGGATCATCACATCGGACACTGCGCTCTGGGGAGCCGGGGTCTGTCCAGACGTGGATGCAAGCAATGCAGTTACAAGTTACTGTTTCTTGTGGAAATTCATTACTTATAAATTCTTAGAATCTCATATTTTCCTCAGGAAAATATTTCATGTAAAGTCGTTTGATTCAGGAGCTCCTGTAACCAAATAATGATCCTTGCCACCTCTCAGAATATTTTAGGAATAAGCAAATGTGTTTTGATCAGGAAAGGGCGGATGTGTTGGGTTGCAAGTAACCTTCAGAGCAAGCCAGGATGTGCAAAAAAGCAACACACGACGAAAGTACATGCTTTTACAGTTCATGATTGAAGTAAAAGCTCTGTGAAAAATGCCTGTCTGAGAATGAGGTGGCCTAATTTGAAATCACAAGAAAGTAGGTGCAAAAGCACAGCTCCTCGTTCCTAGAAGAAACGAGGACAGATAAGCAAAATATCTTAGAGGCCTTCCTGGTGCTGTGAGTAGCCCTTGTAATTGAAGCAAATTGCAGTTAAACTCCCTTGATAATGTCAATTTGCATTGTCAAAGTAGCGTACTGGAGGCCTTGGTTGAGGTTCTAAGAAGTTAACCAGTGGCACGTACACTCATTAGTTTCCCTCCAGCGTGGAAGGGGATTGTGGGGCTGGGGAGAGAAGCAGAAGGGAAGCCCTCCCCTTCCAATCCAGTCATCATTACATTTTGTAATCACAAAGCATTGCAGCAGGGCAATTTGGTTTTTCTTTGCAAGGCGACGTACATCAGAATTAGAGTGGTGCTTTAATGGAGAAGGGAAAAAAAGAAGCAATGTTTTCCCTCGTTAATAACAGGTGTTGTGGGAGACATTATTCCTTCCACCCACAATAATTAGTAAAATGCAATTTGATCTGCAGGCTCCCCAAAAGTGAAGTCTTGCTTCAGATGTTGCTATGTTTTCCTCAGGGCACTTAGTGTTGCCATGCTGCGGTAAATGCAATTCCAGATCCCTTTAATGTGCTTTGAGAGTGGGGATTATTGCTGGACCCAGAAGTCCTGCAGGTACTGGTTTGTTAAACCGCCGGTCCGTGAAAAGCGTTGTGCGGGAGGGATTTGTGCCGGAGCTCCTCACTGTGCCACGCCGCAGCACCGGGGAGAGGGGAGGGAAACAACCAAAAACCGAGAGAAAGCAAATAAAAATAAATAAATCGTGTATTCCGTAGTGGGCCAGTACGAAAGGTCGTGAGGGGCTGTGTCTCATCTGTGTCTCCATCAGGGTTTTGGCAGTTGACACACACGTCTTGCTGGATGGGAGCACTGAAGCTGTGCAGCTTGCTAATAGAGGAGAGAACTTGTCAGCAGCATATTAATTTGATGCAATTGCGTTGTTTTGTGAAGCTTCTGACTATATTACATCTTGTATTACAGATTCCTTCTACAATCAGGTCTATCCATCAGGATAAAATCCTAGCACTTAGACAGCAGACACAGTTCTTGTGGGAGGCTTATTTTTCTTCAGTTGAGAAGATTGTATTGACTACACTAGAGGTGAGTAAAAACTGTCTGGGACCACTCAGAGCAGCGAGTTTTCCACAGCTGTTGAGCTGCCGCTGTGCTCAGCTGGCACCAGACCTTGGATTTCATGACGTGCAATTGGTCACTTGGAAAAAAAAAACACCTCGGCATCTTGATAAGTTTTCTTCCCTAAGGAAATACTTCCTTCATTATTGGTATCCGCATTAGAAAACTGACATGGTGAAGAATGGGAGCTATCTGACACGTGGAAAAGTTGTCATGTGTGATCTTGCCTTCGCAAGGCTTTATGGCCAATGAATCACTATCCTTGTCAGTGCTGGTGAATATGTTTCTTTAAGAAACCTTTCTAGAATTCATTTTGGAAAAAAAAAAAAATACTACTCTGAGGCTCCTTGACCATTCGACGCCTTGTGATGGGGCTGTAGGTCTGGCTGAGAGAAAATAAGGGCTTGTCAGTTACTGTGTCTTATTGTCACACCCAGGGTAAGGGAAAGGCCTGATCATCCCCACAAAATAGTAAGAAATAATCATAATTAGACTGCTATTAAATAGGGAGACAAGAGATCTCGAATGTGGAGAGAATCCTTTCTGAATTCGAGAGACAGAGGAGAGATAAAAGGCTCTTTAGAAGTAGAGCCCAGGATACAATTTCAAAAGCAGGTTTCTCTTCTAATTGTTCTGCAGTTTTGCACTGAAATTTTTGACACACTTTTACCCCTGGAAGTGGCTGGCTTTGGAGGTGCAAATGCATTTGTCTTATGCTAATTCTGCTTTGTGTGTGGTTGTAAAGTTCCACCTTTCCTACTCTGCATTCGCCTGCAAACAGCAAACAAGTGCTGCTGCCCATATTTTGGCCTGCAGTGGGCTTGTTCGTGGCTGACCCACCTCCAGCTGCTGCAAGACATTCCTTTAGGTTTTTCTGTACCGGTGAAGAAAATCAGCCAGGGAATATTTTTGGAGCCCCTGGCATAGCTGTCCTCGCAACACTCTCTTCTACCCCTAATGAGCTTGGCTTCATCCGTGCTGCCTGTTGGGAATAGCTCAGCATCCTCAGTCTCCCTGGGAGCACGGACGAGGTATTGGTATTGCCACAGCCCATGCTGGGATCAGGCTAACAAAGCTGGAAGACCACATGGTGGTGCTTGCAGCGCAATTCACCCTACAGAAGTACGCCTAGAGACAATCAGGGTGCCTCATCTCTTGTCTGCCCCTTCCCTGCACGCACCCTGTTATCACTAAGGGCTGCTAAAAAGGGAAGGCTGCACAGCTCTCCTCACCACCCCTCTCCTACCTGTGCTGAGCTGGTCCCGAGGGGACATCACCTGCAGCCCTACAGCCTTGGTGTCCATCTCATCAAGCTCCAGTGCTCACAGATGTGTCTTTAGGGCTGCCTGCACCTCATGGGACATTGGCCAGTGTCGTTGTAGGTGCCCAGGGGAGAGTAAAACCTGTAATAAAGCTCAGGCAGCTGGGCATCCAGCAGGCTGCCGTTTCTGCTCAGAGGGGAAAAAAAAGAGAAAACAAAAATCTTCCTGCAAGGTTTAATTTAATGGAACCGAGTAATGTATGCCTGGCGTTGAAGTTATGTTCTGGGTTTTTCCATTTGTTTGCAAGGGTGGTTTTGGTTTGAGGGGTTTATGTTTGTTTGTTTTTAATTCAGGACTCTCAGAATTTGTAAAGACAGCTAAGAGGGATTCTGTTCATATGAACAGATACTCATTTCACATTTCAGCTTGCCAGAGTGAAGTCCAGAGTTAACTTTCTGCAGGAAAGGAATAAAACAGCTGAGAGTGATTTTTGGTGTCAGAAATCTGCAAGCAGTATATCCTCTTTTTAAAATTTGATGCCTGTAAGTAAATTCCTAGCAGGATTATTTTTTTTCTGGTGGATGTTATCCATCTTCCGCTGTAACGCTGTGGTGTCACGGTGCTCTGATGATACTGGATATCATCTGAATAATCACCTCCCTGCTGCCTGCAGTGCTGTACCATGTCCAAGTATGAGGACATCAGTGCAGCAAAAGTCTTCACCAGCTCAGGTGTCTACAAGGACATCGTGTCACTCCTCTGCTTGGTATCCTGGACACCTGTGAAAACATTTGATCACGTCTTCAGGTCCCTGACAGCATTTGGAGACCGGAGCCAAACAGCTCCTAGCCCCGTGTGGGAGCTTTGAAGCATTTGCCCAGCCATCCGTATTGCAGCTGTAGGTGCTGTGGGCATGGTGTGGGTCAGGAAATGGTGTTCGTGTGGGTCTGCTCTAGTGTATCTGCAATTTTTCAGCTTGTTCTTCAGTGAAAACAAGCCCAAAACACACCTAAATCCCTGGGCTGTATGCTCAGTCTTCTGCTCAGGAAGGGGAAGGGAGGAGGGCAGCACAAAAGGCATACAAAAAATGTGCAGTGCTTGGCTGGGGCATATTGAGAAGAGACAATGTTGAAGGCAATATATGAATTTCTGGAAGTGTGAAGATGAGGGAAATATTGGACTGTTAATGAATTCCAAAAAGAAAAGGGAGACCTTGTCAGAGTTCATCATCCCTTCCTCCTCTTCCTAAACTTCTCCTGTCAGGCCTCACCACTGCAGACACTGTGTAGCTGCTGCCTGTCCCTGCAATGTGAGCCATGCTGCGTACCCTAAATTGTAATCGATTGGTCCCCCATGTTATCTTTTTTTATACACTTCTGCTCTCTTTCTGCCGTCTTTTCTACTCTTTATCATGACAGACAGCGAGATTTCTTATGTAGACCAGGAGTGTGATAAATTAGTCTGCCGTTTGTGAGCTGTGATACGTTACAGGCCAGCTCCCCGGCCTGTTGAGGAGCCGTATTAGTGAGATTTGTATGCCTGCCATGCTCTGAGGGCCGCATACCCTGCATGGCATTGGGGGTCTGCTTCATGTTAGGGCTGCTCACGCTCTGGGCACGCTGAAGCAGCGTTGAATGCGAGCCGTGTGTTTCCCCTGCAGCCTTGTTGGCTACCAGCGCAATGGAAAACTCCGCCGTCTGTGAAAACCTCCTGACTGTGTAAATTCACAGACTTCCCCTTATCTGATCATGCCCCAGTTCTGAGAAAACAGGAGGAAGGAGCTCTAGTATTCGGGCTTTGTGGTAAACGCTTGAAAATGTGTACTCTCCAGGTTCTGTCTTTGTTTAGTGGCATAACTTGCAGCTGGAGAAACAGTAGTCAGCTCTCCCTGCTGCCATGCAGGAGGTCTGGCAGCTGGTACCCCTAACTTTCCAAACAAATATGCGGATACACTTTTCTTAATGGAAATATGGTCCTTAAGTCCGTTATTCCCACATAAAAATAAGTTCAATTAGCTTAGGCATGTCAGTGAATTACTGCAAATTAGCAATGCTAATTGGCTGCAGGCAAAATTAAGACAAGCGTGCAGACACCTAACATTTGCCTGAAGTTAACCGTGCTGATGTGGCCACTAGCAGTGGATCCTCTAGCACAAGGTAACGTGATTTGGTGGTTTTGTTTTGTCATAGCCATCAAAAATTCCAGGAAAACTACTGGTCACGCTCCGTACTGACCGAATGTCCTTCAACTCAGCTGCTGACAGAGGTTTCTAGCTTGCTTAGCCTCCAGCAGCTGCTTCTAGTTGGCTTTTGTTATTTGGGGCCTTTTTGCTTGCTTTTGTTTGTTGTTTTTTATTTTATTTATTTGCTGTGGGTATAGACCTTCTTTAGTTCCATAGATTTTAAGGAATGAAGCATGGGATCAGATTTACTCCAGCTTCAGAGCCATTGCTTTTACCCAGATGTGCCTGTGCTAAGGCCAGAGACGTTAGGTTAGGAGAACCAACCTGTTCTCGGCATTGGAGCCTTGTGCAGTGCATAAACCACCAATTGCGTTAAATCCCCGTAGGAGATCCCAGAAGATGAGCTGCAGAAGGCAAGGAAATCCTGATTAGCTGTTTTAGCAGAAAATTCTTCCTTCACAGTCCCAGCCCCTTCCAGTGTCCCATCCCCAGTCCTGCCAACCTCAGCTGCTTCTGAGGAAGACAAATACATAAGAGCATGTGGCCCAACAGCAGACTGCAGCTAGAAAATTGTCTCTTGCTTGGATGCTGAGTTTGTCTAGTTTCAGCTTCCCACTGCTGAACCTTGCTATGACTTTGCAGCAAGTTGGTCTAAGAACCAGACTGTTCCGACATGCTAGCAACTGGTCTGAAGTAAGTATTATCAGCGTTATAAACACACACTAATTGTATGGCCCTGTATCTTTTGTAGCTTGTGGTATTCCAGATGACAAAGTAGACAACCTAGCAATCTGGTTTGCCCTTAAAAATCTAGGAGTCTACGCTTGTGGCCCTCAGCAACGACAGAGAGTGGTTACCAAAAGATCTTTTTTCTATTTCAGCCAACAAGGAGCTGTTATGGAACCGAGACGCGGAATCAGTGATGTATCTGAATATTAATACCCCTTCGTAATAAGCAAAATGAATAATTAGTGCAGCCTGATTTGCTGAAAGCCTTTGTGGTTTTGAATGTTCTCGTTATCTCAAAATAATACCTAGCTTTGTAATGCCATCCTCAAGTAATTATCTTATATGAGTTCTGGATAGTAAAAATTGACAGTGCACTAATCGGGCTTACTGCTGCCGACTTCCTCTCACAAAGTCCCTGACTTGAAATACGGAATGCAATGAATTGCAAGGTCCCCACATCCACGGAGGCTAATGAGGTGCTCTGAAGCCTGAGCTGCTGAAGTGGTGTTGAAGTACACAGCTTCTGTGTCATTTTAGGAGAGATAAAGCAGGAACGTCTCGTCATTTGTGTGCCTCAGCTTGTTGCAAACAGGGTGAGGAGGGCTCCAGTCGGCCGGAGTCCCTGAAACACCCACCAGCGGCTATTGCAGTCTATTTAACAGTCATCGCCTCTCTTGTTTTCCAGATTATTCAGGACAGAATATTTAAGCACATATCACGTAACAGCTTAATATGGAACAAACATCCTGGAGGGTTATTTGTACTGCCACAGTATTCCTCATATCTGGGAGATTTTCCTTACTACTATGCTAATCTCGGTGAGTGAATCCTTCCTACCCTCTGGTGGCACTTGGAACATCATTGATCTTCGAGGAGCATGCGCCTCGTGACTCGCCATTCATTCCTAGTTAATGATGCTCTCCATTTATCCTGTTTCAGCCTTCCCTGCCCACTGCAGGCTGGAATGTCTCTGACTCATCGACATGCATTGTGGGCCTCTCGCTTGCAAATATTTTTAAAAAAATACGTGTCCCTTCATACTTTTCAGTTGCCAGTAATTAATGCCTGAGTTACTGACCCATTTATGGCCCAAGGGGACATAAGAGGGATGGTTTTTTGCTTTCTTTGTTTATTTGTGCTTGGCAAATTGGAAAAGTGGTAATTTACCCATGGCACTTGTAATTGGAGCGCATAGTTGGTATGGATTTATTCTCCATACTCTGTGTCCTCTCATGGATCCTGCTAGAAGGAATGCAAAGGTCTTACGAATGTGGCTGTTTCCTGAAGCAGAGCTTAAGCGATGAATTCTGCAGGGGAATGTGCCTGCAGTCTGAAATTATCCTGCTTATGACACTTGCTTCCACTTTTGGCTCAGCCTGTGCCATCCCACTTGTGTGTATCTGTACTGCCCACCTGCTAAAAATTCGCTGTTACTGTGCTTTTGGTAATCTCCAAAAGGAGAAGAAGGTTTCTGTGGGAATTTTGATGAAAAATGACTCTGACCCCACACAGATGAATATAGATAAGACTGAGAGCAGTAATTAAGGGCAGGAGCCGGTAGGATCTGTTATTTCAGGCAGAAAAGGAAGGCACGGCAAGACAAAAATGTCAGAATTGGAAGGCAAGGATGCGAACTGAATTATCAGGTCAGGAGGTAATTGAAGATGTATGTGGATGTGGATTATCCAGAAAGAGCAAAAATCTGACAGAGGCTGTGATCGAACTGTGGAAACCGAACACGCCTCTGGAAATCGTGGATGCATCTAGAAAACGCCAAGTATCCAGAGCCAGGCAGCAAAACCAGGCAGAGCCAGTGTCAGGAAAGAAATTTGGCTGAACAAACTGGACATTATCTGTGGGAAAGCTGGATGGAAGAAAGAGATTGCAGGACATCTCTGGAAATAGTAAGAAAAGGCAGTAACTGTACTGAGTGAGGGTTTTCAGGGGGCATGGGAGCTAAAGGGAAGTGTGAGCTCAGAAGTGTCAGGGACTTAGCATCCAAGACTAAAGGAGATGGCCTAAAAAAGAACGGCAAGGTTTGCATTAAACACAGATTATCTTTCCACCTCCAAGTCCATTAACCTGTACTAAATGGGGGAATTTTGTCTTTACTGAGCACATCTCTCTTCGCTCCAGGTCTGAAGCCTCTCCCCACGTTCACTGCCGTTATTCATGCAGTAACTCCCCTGGTTTCCCAATCTCAACCTGTGCTGAAACTCCTGGTTGCTGTAGCCAAGTCCCAGTACTGTGCACAGGTAAGGAGCACTGTTTGACTGTCAGTCACGTCTGAGACAAAGCTGCTGACCCAGGAGTGAAGAGGCTGTTGACTCCAGCTCTTCTCACTCTAGTTTCAACCCCGTTTCAGTTCTCATGTTTCTTTTCTCTGAGATCTCTGGTGTCTGTGACCTGCCATGGGAAACAGAAATTCTGAGTATAATGCGAGTGGAATAGAGACAATAATTAAACCCCTTTGTTTCATGAGACAGGTAGAACAAAGACTGCACTTTAAATATCTGAACCGCATATGATGCAAACTGCAAAAGGATGTCTGTGCCTCAAGAGCCCCTCCGTGATCTTCCTTCCTCCTGCTGTGGCTCCTAGGCTCACAGTGCCAAGATTTTGGCTTGCCTAAAAGAAGCCCTGGGGAGTTCAGTAGGAGAACCCTCTTGCAGTGGAGAGTCACGAGTGTTTTAGCCTTCAATACGAGCCAAAGTAAATCAGTGACATCCGTGGGACCTGGCCTAGACAGAGACTTCGTGAGTTCCTGTCCAGCCAACTTTTGTTTGAGAGGATGTATACAATCAGGATGGGTGAAATTACTGTAGGAAGTGTTATTTTTATGCAGATTTATATCATTCTTCTTGATTTTGAAACTCCAAACATGAATTCAACATCGCTGTCTGAAGATCTGAGTCTGTAGGGCTTGGACTGCATTGCCACAAAGGAGTCTGATCGTGGTCCAATATTCTCTTCCAGATCATTGTTTTATGGAATTGTGACAAACCCCTCCCAGCCAAACACCGCTGGCCTGCCACTTCTGTGCCTGTCATAGTCATTGAAGGAGAGAGCAAGGTAAGTGGAGAGGAGCATCATAAAAGGTTGCATATATTCTCCGGTGGGACCAGAGTTTGTTTTTCTAGCTGCTTTGATGAAAGCTTTGTAGTTCGCAACTGTGTGACAGCTCCTCTCTGTTCCTGTTCCTTTGCACCAGCTTGGCCACCGATTTGTGTTTCATGCACGAGGCCCGTGCTCCCAGAAGTCATCAGCATGGCAATTAATGCCATGAGATTCACAGGTGGGGCCCTGCTTTGAAATGTGGTCCCAAGAGTAGGCAGTGCTGCCCCTTCTTTGGAGATTTCTGTATCTCTGCGGGGACATGAAAGCAGCGATGCAGCTGGTTACTAAGTCCGAGCACTCAGATGCAAGGCTTGGGGATCGGGTGCACACCCAAAAGCAGAGGAAAAGATGTGATAGAGCCAAACCAACTTTCAAAAAGTGCCTTCTCTCATGTCTTTCTAGCAGACTGCTGTCAGGGCTGGGATCCCACCATAAAATAAAGGAAGGGACAAGGGGTGCTTGCGTGGGAACAAAACCACAGTGTCGTCTCCTGCTGTGCAACACACTTGTTTGTTCGTGCTTCCCCAGAGCTGAAACAGACAGCACCCAGATGAGAGGAGAGGCTTTTTTTAAAAATCCGTGCTGAAGCGGATGATTCCTTTCCAAAGTCAGGCCTGAGAGAAGCGGGGCTTCTTGTTCCAAGGCCATGACTGAGACACATTTGGGCTGGCCCCTCTGCAATCCGTATCGTTTGGCTCTCGAGCTCAGCCTTTGCAAACAGAACTTTTAGCTGCTCGGGCTGCGCTATCCTGTTTGGAATTTATGGTCCTGTCTTTGGTCTTGTACCCCAATCACCTGAACAAAGGGAAAGTGAGGGCCCTGCAAAGTTCGCAGCTAATGGCTTATGCCTCATCTAGCTGTGTAAACAGTATCAGGAGTGTTGCTGTGGGGCCAAGAAGGGCTGTCTGTAGTGACTTCTGAGTCTTTTGAACATTATAGGGTTTGGGTTTTTTTCTTTTTGGAAAGCTTGCAGAGGTGAGATAGAGGAGAAAACCTCTGACCAGTTCTACAGGATTTGTAGAAATTGGCCCAGGCGCTGTTTAGATTACAAATGAGTCTCCTGAGTACACAAAGGTGTGTTTGTAGTGGACAGTCTCATCTCTCTAATATCCCAATATATGCCAAATGACTTCTTGTGCAGAAAAGCTGCTTGTTTGGACAAAGCTAGCAGAGCCAGAGCAGTCCAGTTCAAAGGCTGTACAAAGGAGCTGCTCTCCACCTCCAGACCTAACTGAAGCATTCTGGCAGGCACGGTCACCCTGGCCAGAGGCTCGTGGAGGTCTGCCTTAATCTAACCTTCCACTCCTACCCATGAAATCACATTATTATCACATGCATTTTGCAACAGGGAGCTTTAACTAGGAAAAGAAAATACGTGGGTAATCCTGGCTATTGTACTATTTATCTTCCACCGTCTGTGAAAGAGCTAGGGTGAGAACCTGGATCTCCTGACTGCCGCTTGCTCTGCTTTGCCTCTGCATAAGCAAATCAGAACTGTCAACACCTGCCAGCTCGCCTCTCCCTCACAGCCACAGCGTTCCTGGACAGAGGCCCATCGCAGCGATGAAGGGATGCTCTCCAGACAGAAGCTCTGAACCTCCTGAGTATGGAGACTGAGCTTTCTCCCAGTCATGGCATGGGTTTAGGGACTTGCTTCTGAACAGGTTGCAAGGGATGCAGAAATGGTCGTGTCCATTACGAGCTACATGAAAAACTTCTCCACGTCCCTGTTTCTGATCTCCCCTAGCCAGGCCTGATTTTTGTAGTGATTTCTTCAGATAATGAGTTTGAAAAGAAGTCTATTAACTAGACAGGCTATTTTTCCTAGCAATTGAGGGAAACAAATAGTGTCATGTCCTTATTACCGCTCATCAGTTCTCCAAAGGTGCTAATTAGTCTGGTAAAGAAACCATATGGATTCTCATCTCATCTCAGCAACATCTCTCGCTGTTACCTTTTTGATCCCACTTCTCTATTTCTTATTTCCTTGAGAGCTGGCCTGCCATAGTTCTTAAAAGAATCGTAGAATCATAGAATATAGATTTTATATGTATATATTGTGTCACTCAAGAATGTGACTTTTAAAAACGCCACAATATCAGTATAATTCCTGATGCAGAGGAAGCTCAACTGGTACTCATGTTCCTCAGCGTGTTCTCCTTTTCCGACGGAAAGCATTGCACGATCTGGCAGCAGCTCCCTGTTGATGCAACAGCAGCGCACAGAGATGGAGCTGTACCACTTGACAGGGGTACAGTCCTGGCAGTGTAACTTCCTTCACACACAGCCTGGGCTCCTCGGTTCCCAGCTGTGTCGCCTGATGAGTGCTGCAAAGTCCCTGTCAGTGCTTCGTTGTCTGTGATCCTCACACCCCCCGGGAGGGCAGGGGGCAGGGGACTGTCCTAGCTGCCAGGGAGCACGTCCTGCCTCAGGAAGCTGTAGGTACATCTAATTCTCAGCGTGGACCATTACAGTTTGTCACATAAGGAAGGCAGCCTGCCCCAAAGGGAGAGATCTGTTCAGAAATCACTTCTGGAGCAGAAGGTGTAAGCTGACTGCTGGAGTGATGAAAATGACAGTCTTTCCCTCCTGAACTAAGGAGACCTTTCTATCAGACAGACATGCGATGTGCCCAAGACAAAAGGAAATTGGAGTGAGGAATGAAATAGAGTATTTCCATGGAAATGACTCCTTTAAATGATTTTTTTCCTCCCTTGGATGCCCACAGGTTATGAGCAGTCGCTTCCTACCCTACGACAACATAGTGACGGATGCAGTGCTAAGCCTGGATGAGGACACCGTGCTTTCAACCACTGAGGTAAGGGTCTCTGTCATCCTGAGCGTTTGCCTTGGCTCATCTTGAGCACAGCTCTTCCCTTGGCCTTGCCAGTGAACAAGTGCTATAAGGTTTCCCGCAATACCCTTCAGATTTTATGTGTCACACTTGTTTCAGAAACCCTGCCACTGCCTACCATCAGAAGAGCTTTTCACCCCGGTTAATTGGCTCATCATTAGCATATGGTTCTTCCGTTCTTTATTATTTTAGTAACATAGCTGCAGGCGGGTGTAGGCAGCCAAGAGCAGTCAGCTTCAATGCTCTGTTCTCACTCTTCTGATTAGGGTAGCGTTTCTTCCCCCCGTATTACCAGTAGGGTGTAGGTGGGGAAAGTAGGGGTGTCAGCAGCAGGGAACTGCTGTCGCTCCAAAACAGTGTCACCACCCTAATGCAGGATTTCACTGAGGAATGCTGACTGTTCTGTCATCCCAGAAAGTTGGAGATCTTTGCTAGTTCAGTTGTTGGAGTGTTTGTGCCAAGAGCAAGATAGTGCTAAGAAAGAAAAATACTGTAGAAAACCAATTTTTACAACTGGGATGAGTATTGATTCCTGGAGCCTCTTCCTGAGAACCACAGGAGCAACTGATGACAGTTTATATAGAGCGCAATATTTGGGAAATGCATTATTAATGATGGCCAGGGAATAGCCTGAAAAGCTCGATTTTCTTTTGTTTTCCCCTTTTTTTCTCCATGTCCATGGCCATTCCTTTCTCCCCACTTCACCTTTATGAAACTGTTTTCTTTGTCGGTGATGTGGACCTTTCACTGATGCAATTACTGCTCATGTGTTAGTGAGGAAATGCCTAACAACAACCACCAGGAACTGCTATGTACCCTACGATGTCACTGAAATTGTTCTAAATGGATCAGATTGCAACTGCTGTTCTCCCAATTATGGTTTTGTTGTGCTGTGGTTGAACTGCTCCAGAAGGAGCCACAGTAGCCCTCTTCTGCTTTACAAATGCCATTGAACCTGTGTGATACCAAGGTTACATCTTGATAGTTCCTGCTAGATGAGGAAGAATACAGCTGCTGTCAAATCGTGTGCAAAGCCCTGCACAAACCCAAAACCCCAAACTAAAAAAAAAAAAAAAAAAAAAAAGGCATTTATCCTAGGGCTGGAGTTTTCCTAATAGGTTGTTGCCCAGGATGAAGGGTCCTATCTCAGCTGCCCTGAGGGCCATGGTAAGACCTGTCAGTCTGCACTGAGGTGGTAGTGACAGCAATCCAACCTGTGGATTCCGTGAGGATTTGGGGCTCTGTTTTGTTTTGCCTGGTATTTGTCATCATCCAAACTTTGTAGTCACTCAGGCTTTTGGAATGTGTGTGAAATAAATAGTGTTCGGGTTTGACGCGGCCTTGTTTTACACTCAACATTCTGAAATGCAAACATTTGTTATTCTGTCAAACAACGTAAGCATTTCTTTGGGAATTCTTCCCTCCCATGAGCAGCTTGCTGCCCATACTGCACGTGTGCATGGTGGGTTTTGGCTCTGAGCCTCACACCCCTGTGCTGCAGAGAGATCCAGCTGGCTATCTCTCTTCTGCCACTTTGGCATGCCTCAGCCAGGATGCTGGGGTCAGCGTCTCTCTTTGGTGGCTCTCTGAACTGGGGCCTTTCTGCATCTTCATTTCCTTCGTCATGCAGCTTACACAAAGAACCAGCCTGTTTCAACGCGGACATAAAACGCGTGGTATGAAACATCCCTTGAAACTGGCTGCTCATGGGTGGTCGTCGTGGCAAAGCTTCAGCGACCAGAAGAGGCAGTTTAGCAACGTGGTCAAGCACGGTCACATTCCTGTTGGGAAGAGCAGTCACCAGACACATCTTCTGCTCTGTCCACTTCTCGTGCAGTAAAGATTTTCCATTCACAGCAGAATGGCACACAGTTGCTCTTGTGAGAAGACCTGTGTCATGTGCACAGAGGGATGTTAGTGTGGGAAGTAATTAGAAATCAGCATGAGTTAGAAATGATACGGGGATTTAAGAGACTGGCAGCCAGGCTGGCTTTTCCTGCTGATCAGCTGCGTGGTAATGCTACTAAAAATTACACAGGATAAAGACTAGTGATTTTTTTTTCTGTTAGGGTGATTGCTTTATTGTGTTTCACCGGTACAAGGAGAGATACTTGAATGCACAAGTGAGGACACTGGGTGTTGCCGCTTTTTTATTTATTTAAGTTTGAAATTCTCAAACATCTCGAAAGAAAACAGATGGCAGGCTTTATGGGAAAGGCCTTCACAGGGAAAAAAACCTTATAGCTTTTTCATGTGGTATTGATTTGGATGAGATCAGAACTATCACAACGGTAACTGGTTTGTGCGCATTGTCTTTCTCGTTGGCCTCAGATTCCTTGAAACAACTTGAAAGAAAATAGCTGGTCCCTAACTTTGTGTTCCAGTACATGTGTGACTCTTCTGTTTCATAAAAATGCTTGTAAATGAGAGAAGTCTGACAATAATCACACAAAATGTGACTGTTCTCATAGCAGCTCTTCTTTATCTAACCTTACACCCTTGACTTTGGCTGTGTTCTTGGAAGGTTTTCCAAGCATTTTTGAGCAATGTTTTAGGTCCCTCTGGTATCAAGAGGGAACTTTGTATGCAATGCAGAGACACATATCTCTTTTTCTTGGTTTTGACTGGGACAGTTAGGATTGCCTTTAACTCTTTTAAAAATTTAAGTCTAGCTCAAGCTGCAAAGCATGAGTTGAATTGAAGGGACTGCCAACCAATTTTACTGTAATAAAAATCTTTCCACGTGTATTTTTACCAAACTCCTTTCAAACCAAACGCTGATGAGCCTTCTGCAAACTACCCCAATCATCCCTTTCCTCATATCACCAGTGTTTGTTTGGTGGGATCTCGGGGTAGCGATCTCATATCACCTTCCCAGTCCTCTGAGATTTGAGTTATTAATCGTGTTACAGGAGAAAAATAATACATAAATGAATAGGTATAAGAAACTATTGTCAGCATTTAACATCTTGTGACTCATACAGTACCCTTCATTTTTTTAAAGTGCAGGCTCCTAAAGACTGCTACATGGTAATCTCTATTCCTCTTTATTAAGCTATACATTTAACCCTCTTAATCATACAGACAGTCTTAAAAGTATCATCTGCATGTACCTTAAAGGCTCAGAACAAATGGAAAATAAAAAAGGAATCCACACTGGTTGCTAGTTTTAACCTCACTGAGCTACCCCTATACCTTTAAGGTGCTTGACTCCCAGTTTTCCAAGCTTTGTGTTGACAGTACTGGTAGGTAAGTGAAATGCACAAATACGTGCAAAAGGTTCAGTTTACCACATGGTTATGACCACTCTATATTGCATCTAAGTATAAATGCATGCACCTACACCTATTCTTTCTGTAACTTGAAAAGGTTTGATATGTAAAGGGCAAGCTTGAAAATGTTAATGTAATGCTGTGATGCTCTAGACTCCCTTTAACAGGAACCATTAAAATGTGCATAATTATAGGGCAAAATGTCAAGCAGTCAGTTTAATTTACTGATGAATACATAGAATTAATGTTTTGCAACAGTTCCAAGATTTTGAATTATGAATTAGTGGCAAGGTAATATTTTGTTTTGTTGACATTTTTTGAAACAGTTTTGGTATTCATTTGGCCTATGCCTCTGTCTGCAGGTGGATTTTGCCTTTACAGTTTGGCAGAGTTTTCCAGAGAGGATTGTAGGGTACCCTGCTCGCAGTCACTTCTGGGACAACACTAAAGAGAGGTGGGGCTATACCTCCAAGTGGACTAATGACTATTCCATGGTATTGACAGGAGCTGCTATTTACCACAAGTAAGAATCCAAAGCATCTGCTGTCCTCCTTCTGCATGAAACAAAGTGGGGGGAGAGGGGGATGAAGAACACTCTTCCGGGGAGGGGAAAAATGGAAAGATAATAAATGGGTCTACTTTTTATGGGGTAATAATTTAAGTTCTTGGTTTAGCTCTGGGGATCTGGTAATCATTATTGCGCTTGTTGGGTCTCTTTGAAGTCACTTGTATTTTGAGGCAGTCGGACTGCTCTTTTTAACATCAGGAATTACACACTTCAAAGAGTTCCCGAATTCATTAAGCGGCTCGGCTGAATGGCCTGTAGCATAGCAGAAAGGAGGTTACTTCCAGACCAGCTCTGGGTATGTGTTGGCTGACAGCTGAGGTCTGCAAAGTCTTCTGGCTACTCTAAAAATGTAACACAGTGGACACATCACAGATCAGCATACTGGGGAAGACCCCTGTTGTTAGAACTTCCGCAGACCAAAGGCCTCTCTAGATTTTAGGAGAAAGGCATCATATTCTGCAGTACCTAATCCACATCCCAGCGAAGAAGACCATAGGGGATGATAAAGGCCCAAAGGAGAGTAATTTGAACAATGAGGACAGTAGCAGGCTAATTTAACAGAGATCTCTCTGACTGAATAGTTTTGAAAGAATAAATAGAGGATAGACGCATCAGTATTAGCAATCCCAATATAGAAATAAGGGTGCTCTCTCTCCTACTCTTTCATTATCTTAACACTCAAGTCTGCATTATTTCTTTTAACACTTTTTTAAAAAAAAAAAAAAGATGTATTTTGTTTTGTTATTAGTGCTGTTTACTGTTTTGATGAGATACTGATTAGTTCTCCCTTCTTGTTGGAGGATGAGACAAGAAGAAGGGATCTGGGGTATTCGGAGTTGAGACAAAATTTCTGTCACAACTGAGACAGAGTTCATAATCCCTGAAAGCCCAGTGACTTGTCTTAATAACTCCACTCTTGCTTTCCAGATATTATCACTACCTGTACACTCATTACCTGCCTGCCAGCCTAAAGAATATGGTGGACCAACTGGCCAATTGTGAGGACATTCTAATGAATTTTTTGGTGTCAGCTGTGACAAAATTGCCTCCAATCAAAGTAACACAGAAAAAACAGTATAAGGAGACCATGATGGGACAGGTATGTATCCACAGCATATTTTAGCTGTTGGGATGTGTTGACAATATAACATTTTGAATTTCAAATTAGGCTTACAGAATGAATAGCGTTATGTCTATTTCTTGCAGTTTTTAGCTATAAGTAGACTATAGATTTGCTTATTATAATGACAGGAAGTCCAGAGGGAGAAACGGCAAACATCTAGTATAGATGACAACTTATCTTCATAATTTCTCACACTACGTTATTCACAGTGATCTCACAGTCATGGAACTGATGATGCTAGTGACTGAATTTTAGTTAAACTCCAGTTTCCTGATGAAATATTCTAGACCTAAGACTTGGAATGCTAGAAGCAGAATTAAATTCTCAAACGGTTTTATGTTTTTAATTATTAATAATGAATATATAATGTACCAGCCATCCCTATACCATTTTCAAGTATATACTGTGATACTAGCACTGACAGTGGACTGTCACAACAGAGGTAATTCATGATTTTTAAAGTTGTTGTTTTTTTTCTCACAAGAAACATTTTGTCCCATGGTGACACCATGGGACACTCACTAGCAGCCATGAAACGTGTGCTTTGGGGCCTCTTCCAGCTCCTGGAAAAGTATTCTATTATGGCAGAAATAGGTATACCTTCTAGTAACAGGGATACATGTTAACCTGGGGGCACCTCTGCTCCTCCCTTGTGTGAGCAAGTGATGAGAGTAATAAAAAGTCCTGTTAGACCTTTAAGTCCTAAACAATTTTCCATCTGTGCTGCCACAGTGTTTGTGATCAGTACTACCAGGATTACTAGGGAAAGGAGGCGAGAGGAGAAAGAAGCCCTCTATTTTCCCCTCACATTTTCTCCTATTAGCATTACCTAGATCTTTGAGTGGGGAGTGGTCATAACACTTAGTAGACTCCCTTATCTGTATGCCCCTACATTTTCATCTCATGTATAGGTAGTATTCAGCAGTTCAGACTCATCTGGGTACCTGGGAGACCTTGCATGAACAATAAGGTGTCATCCAGAAAGTGCCTGTTGCTTCCATCTTGAGCTTCACCCCTCCACAGGGATGTGCTTTGGCTGTTTGGCAAAGTCTGAACATTCATTTTTCTTTTTTCAGTGAGGGTGGCTCGAGTCAGCTATGAACTATAACTCTCTAAAAGACAAGTTGTTCCTGCAGCTTTGGGAAATGTAATGGACTATGTTCATAATTCCTTGAAAGACAAATAAAAAATTAACATAACCTCCGTGTTGTGACAGAGATTAATAGTCATATGGAAATTCACTGCTAATGGACAGAATGTCTGCTATAATCCTCTAGCAACAAGCTTTTGCTTGCTCTTTAGTGCCTCTGTATAGTCAAGAGTCTGTAATCAATGCACATTATAAGCTACCACTTGAGCTAACTGGACAGGCCTTGGATAAAGATCAAATCTTATACAACAATCATTTGGCAGTTCCCTGATTTTATCAGTTTCTTCACATTTTAATTAGCACACTTTGAGCTTATGAATTTATATTTGTTTTTAAAGTGTAGTGGAAACATAAGTGCCATAGAGATGCATGAGAAGTGGTACAAAACAAAACTTCGCAGTTTCACAGCATTTGTAGTTTCTCGTAATGGTTCTGTTGTGTTCATACACATAGTCCAGGTACAGACAGAGAGCAATAACTGCTTTAAAGCCCTTAGGGCTTCTTTTCTCAGAGATATTGATTTTCAATGGACTTTTATAGGAATTACAGCTGCCCTCAACTTTGGAAAATTAGTCCACAGGATTTTGCATATATACAACTTGTGCTGACTTCTACTGAGCTCAGTTAGAAGCTAGTTGAAATTTGTATAAATTTCAGCAAGTCTGGACTGCAAAACATGTGGTTTTGACCTGAAAAAAACTAATTTCATTGTATTTTTCTCCTATGGCTGAGGGCCATGGGCAGCAGCTTGACTGTAGGATGTGCACGTCCAGTGGAAAACAGCAGCCATCTTTTCTTTCCTGTTGGTTTTTAATGACTTGTTCTCTCTCCTAAATATCTTGAGGGTTTAAAAATAAAGAGAAAGAGACAGAGACGGGGAGAAGTAGCACACTGGCAAGCTCTGTGAGGCCTGCCTAGCAGTGTTATGCTCTGGGTGAGGCCAGCCCACAGTCGGACTCAGGTCACCCAGCTGTGCTGCCCTCAGTGGTGTTTTGAAGGTTGGGGTGTCCACCCTGCCATCTACAGCTACCACCACAGACAAGGCGTCCTTCCCCTGTCTTGAAACCCCTCACAGAGCAGACTTCATCCCCTGTGTCTGCCGCTGAGCTGGATGCTATCAAGCCCTGGTGACACCACCCCACAGCATGGCATCAGCCTGGCCATGGCATCCGCCATTTTGTTGCCTCACAGCCGCCGCCTAACTTCTGCTCTCCTCTCCACACAGACGTCCCGGGCCTCGCGCTGGGCTGACCCTGACCACTTTGCCCAGCGGCAGAGCTGCATGAACACTTTCGCCAGCTGGTTTGGCTATATGCCGCTGATCCACTCTCAGATGAGGCTCGACCCTGTCCTCTTTAAAGACCAGGTCTCCATCCTGAGAAAGAAGTACCGAGACATTGAACGACTCTGAGGAGCGCTGCCGAGGGGGCCGAGCCACACCCAGCCCCGCCTGGAGCCAGACTGTGCCATGGCACGGCCGTACCCGAAAACGGCGAGCGGCGCCCGGGGGCGCGTGGCTCCGGACTGCTTCACCCACCTGGCAGGCTTCTGTTGCTCACGACTAGGTTGTGTACAGTTTCATTATGGAACATTAAATAATTATTTTTGAAATGATTGCTATGCAGGTTTAAACTTTTTTAATGATCAAAAAAAAAACTATTAAAAACAGAGTTCTTTCTTTAATCAAAATTGTGTTGGTTGTGAATATTTCAAAGCTGCCATTTCTTTCTTTCATGCGTTTGATTGTCATTGCAATTTTCATTCATTTTCCCCTGCAAAGTTAAACGCTTGAATCTCACAGGGAGAAAATGCAGCCGTTTCAGAAACCAATTGAGCACAAGCAGGACAGAAATGAAGTATTATGTTTCTCCTTTACTGCTGACTTTTTAATATTTTGTTTCTCCGTTTTCCGCAAGCCGGTAGCGGCCACTATGGCAAAACTCCTTGGGATGGATGGAAAACTGGAGAGCCCCCAGTGAGCGATGCACGAGCGTAGATCCTGCTGGCGGGGGGCCCGTGTTGGAACACACCCGGCCCTGCTCTGAGCGGGGAGAGGAACATCCCTGCCGAGGAGCAGGCCGCCGGCGCTTGCTGCTTCTGGCAGCAGAGCCTCATTCCTTATGGCCCTACCAGTGGGCGACCATGGCACGGCCGGCGTGGGGCACACAGCCTGCCTGAGCCATTGCTGCCGAGGGAGTGCTGCTGCCTGGCCACAGCAGCTGAGCCTCTAGAAGTGGCTTTGTGTTGAGGGCAAGAGGGATGTTGGCAAAAAAAGGAAGCATGTTAGAGCTTGCAACACAGGAATTCGGCCTGTAACGAAGTGTTTTAAATGAAATCGAATCACGGGCTTCTCTTCTTATTTTTTGGTGCAAATAATTTCCTCCTGGAGTTCTGACACCTGAAGTAAAGTGTGTTGTCAGATATCGGTGCTGGCAGCAGTGGGTTCTCCCAGCCTTGCTTGTGGCAGGGTAACTTGAGCAAAAATCTGCCCTGGAAATACCAGCGTTGCTCACGCTCCAAAATGGTTTTATCATTTCAGATGCAAGTATTTTTTAAGTGGAAGTATTCCATCTGTTTACTTCTTTGTACTGCTTTGCTTATTTATGTGCTTCTTTAAATTGAAGAATGAAAACGGAAGTGGTGATCTGGGTCAGGAAGGTGCTGTTATGGTTTGCTAAGACAATAAGCACTTTAAAAACATTTCGAAATCTCACATTTTTATGAGGTGCGTTGGGGCATTCTGTAACAATAGCCACCCTGAGAGCTCTGCTGGAGTCACAGCAAGAGGGCATAGCATCATGCCCATACACTACAGACCAGAAAGCCTTTCTATACCTCATTCCTTTGCATCCAGGCTGTCCAGTACCAGGGGTGAAGAGTCTGGAGAAATAGGAAGGATGGACAAGAATTATGTTTCATTAAGGCTCAAGCACTGACTTACTACACAGCTTTAAGCAACTCCCATAACTGAGGCATGCCTCAGATCCTTGTTTTTAAAAGTAATAGTTATTGGTATTAGAGAGAATGCCATAAAGCCTAAACATTTTTTCTTGAGATGGCAAGATCAAGATCCCTAACCTGAAAGTTGCTTTAAAACTGCAAAGTACATGTTACTAAATGTTTGTATGCAATTTGGCATGTAAAGACTTGCAAAGGGAGGTTCGCTTTGCATATGTATTCCAGTATTTGAACAGAGCACAGCGAGTTAGGGCAGGAACATCAGGTTCCTGACATTTTGTGTTAAATCTGAACCAAATCTTTAAAGGAATCTGCCAAAACATGTGTGAGACTGCAGCCAGTGACTAACTGCTGCTGAAGGGAAGAGGTGCCACATTCCCCCACTCCCCACCCCTGGCCGTGCAGTCTCGCCTCGCACCTTCTGCCACTCTGGTGCCCACCAGATGCTCCCTGTGAGCCCATCTAAATAAGTCACAGAAAACTGTCCATTTGCTCCATTTTTAATGCCATTTTGGAGAGTCAGTATGTGGAGAGAGGCAAGAGTAGAGGTAGACAGGGACGGGGAGCAGGATATCCTTCTGTCTCTATATGGTGAGCTGCTCCTTCAGCTCCCCACATCCCATAAAGCAGCTCCTGTGCCATTTTGTCCTCTTGCGAGTCAGGCAGCTGTTCCAGGGACTGGAATACATCAGAGACTGTTTTTGGAGCTTGTGTCAGATACTGGACGAGGTGGACAGGAGTCATGCTTTGCTCGTGGCCTGGTCTGGGGACAGGTGTGTGGATGTGCCCACAGGAGCGTCTGCAGCTCGGGGAGGTAGCTACTGGTCTAGGGGAAAAAAGGAGAGTGAGAGAGGGGATCCTACAAAAAAACAAGAATCGTAATTCTGCTTGTCTTTTAGTTAGTGCCATCTGGGGGCACATGGGTTGGATTTTGAGTAATAGGGGAGCAGCCAACCTGTTTGGGAGTGCAGCATGAACGGCCAGGACTTTAAGCTGTCTGACATTCAGTTACCATCACTTTTTGAGGTGGCTGAAGGAGACCTTGCTAAAGCTCGTTCTGAATGCAGTTCGAGGTCCTTTCTGTTTACAGATCACTAATTAAACAAGAAACAATGGCAGGGTTAGCTCCAGAAGGGATGAGGATAGTTAGGCACATTCCTCTTTGCGGTAGGTTACCTGGGCATGACCATCTCTGTAGGAAGGAATGCGTCTCGCGGCCAGTAGGATAATGGCCATAGGTCTATGTCCGTGGCCTGAGCATCCATGGAAAGAGCTGGACGCAGATGCAGCGTAGAGACTCGGCGTGTTACACTCGGTGCGGATGCTATCAGCGGGTGCTCCTGCGGACACTAGGCGTGCTTCCAAGTCTCCTGTGCATGTCTGTGTCAGATAGAGCCGTGTTGTTCCTGTAGTGAGTGAAATCACCCTTTTATCACATCCTACGTGTGAGTTAATGGTTCTTTGTCCTGTCCTCCCCCCCCTTAATTCAGATGGTGCTGAAACAAGGTTCACTCCTTGTTGCTCCTTTTGTATTTTTATTATAATTTCTTTTTCTTATTTTATTTCATTTTTCATTAACAGCAGGCTATGTTAGCCTTTACTTTACAGGTACTTGAATGCCTGATGACTTGACTGAGTGTTATGCATGTGGCCTTTTGTAAAGGTTACTGACCTTAATTTAATCAGGGGTGAGATGGATGGATGAATGTGAACAGATCCATGCCATTAAAACAGAGTAAAAATAGGGATTAGAGTTTGGGAGAAATGATGAATTTTTAATTGAATTTATTAAAGGGAAAAAAAAAAAAAAAAAAAAAAAAAAAAAAAAGAAAGAAAGAAACCCTTCCGGGTTATAATTTGAATGAGATCTATTGCTGGAGGAGGGTTTCACAATGAGAAAAATGAGACACAAAACCAGGGGCAAATTTCCAAGACAGAAAGTGCCTGGCTCTCCATGCAGTCCTTTGGGCCTGTACAAGATTTTATTTGTCCTCTTCCTATGTTGTGAAAAACTCAAGCTATCACCGTAACTTTTTCCAAAGGTGAATGTTTAAGCTATGCTACAATTTCATAATGAACAAACACAGTGGTGTGCTAATGCATGGCTATCGAGTGCTTTGATCTTTTCCATTTGAAAACACCATGGATTTGATCGCCTTCAGATTTCAATTTCTTTTGTAGAAGCAACTTTGACAAAGGAATTAATCTTTCACCAATGAGCGCCTTTTAAAATAACTCATTTACCAAAAGATGTCATTTCAAGAACGGAAGTAATCATTTGACACTGAAACAATAAAAAACAGTGTGAAGTAGACTAGTTTTCTTTGTTAATTCTTTAAGTTCCCAGTCTAAGATGCAGTGTCTTCCTCTTTCTCTCTCTCCCCCCATATCCCAAATAAAAGGCTACTTGGTGTTTGTCATAGCACCTGTATTAACAGACAGCAATTTCATTAATTCCTCCAGTTAAACGTGCTCTGACAGCACAGGGGGGATTGGTGTTTGGTCTTTTTTCCAGGCTGACTCAGAAATACAGAAATGTAGGGGTGTCATCCTGACAGGGCCATTTCCATGGGCTTTAGTGGGATCTGGCAGGGACAGGCCTGTGGTCTCCTGCCCCACACGGGCCTTAGCTGGCGTCTGCTGGAAACAAAACTGCATCTTCCAAAGTTTTGTACATCTCACCCTTGTTTAAAACTAAGTCAAGCTGGCCTTTATACCACTATTCTAACTGTCTTCACACACAGTTTTAAAACTGGAGTTAAATTAGGGGGGTTAATGGTAATCATCAGAGGCTTTGGGATGCCCCCTCCCACCTTTTCATGATTTTTTTAGCGACTCTTTCTCAGTGGGTTAGTGATGATCCAATGGGCCCTGTGGCCTTGTACATAATCCTGTATATTTATTTTGAGAGACGATATGTATAGTGTTTGGATGATGAGAATGGAAACATGAAATGGGAATTCTTAGGTGGGAAAATGTAAAGCAAAAAAAGCAAACAGAAATACAACCTTATTTTGTATAAAATGTACATTTTTGAGAAAAATTTTCTAATGCATTACCAATGTTTTCATAGTGCTGCCACATCTTTTTTAAAGTGTTTCTCCCTCTTTGTTTGACTATTGAAACATGGTGCAATTAAACCTAAAGCAAGTGTGTGAGTGAGAGAAAAAGAGAGAATGAGAAATTAAAAAGCCATATAATTTGGTTTATTTCATTAACCTGTATAACATCATAGGTTTACCATCTAAAATAGGTTGTTTTTATAGATAGTGTCACCAAAGACTTTTTTTCTTCAGATTTATTTTGAAAAGTTGTTAATAAAGGACGTACATTTCTGCTGCAGTGTGTTTTTATTTTTAAGGTAAAATAACAATTGTTGCTTGTACTGTTGAAAATGAAAATATGGGAGCATGATTGCCATGTATCTCAAGTTCAGGATGATTAAATTAATGGCTCTTTCTCCTCAACTTGAACCAAGCAAACTATGTATATATCTTACAAGTCTGTTACACAGATAGCATAAATGGTATAGCATCTATGCACAGTCCAGTAACATTGACAGTTGTTTACTGTCTTACCCGAGGGCAGACAAAATTTGGTCTGTGTCACTTACGTATGGTAGGACAGTATCCCTGTGTTGTGACAGTAATTGGTAGATAACATTGACTTTTAATAGGAGCCACTATAAATTCGTATGTGCAAAAATGCTCCACCAGCCTGGAGGCCTTGGAAGGCTGATCCCTGAAGGCCAAGAATATAATAATTTATTGAGATGTATTTATTGTTAGAGGGGTTTCAGAAGCTCATTGCAGTCACTGGGGATTACATTCATCCCACCTAACTGTAGGTACCTACAAAACACTCCTGGCTGTCTGAGCTGGACCTCACTGTCCCCTTGAGTAGTCAATGGACAGAACAAAATATTTCTGGGGGTTATCTTCCTTACCTGCTTTAGACATGGACTTTTACAGGAAATAAATTGTATCTCATGTGTACTGGCTTTTCTGCACTGACAGTACAAGCACACTCATTGCAGACCCTGCAACATAGGTGCCAGCATTTGGTCTGATGAATCCTGCGCTGGGAAAGTTCCTGATAACATCACTGGCCTAGAAATGTGAGGGATTTGTGATTAGTTTGTTCAGATCAGAGATGTCCAGGGCTGGCCTTATCCCTTCTGGGGTTCAGACTATCAGAGCATGGAGAGGTCCTTATATCCTGTCTATTCTTCTGGTTTTCTGAGGCAGGACAGGTTTCTCCAAAACATAGCATCCCAACAGGCATTGATCATGTTGGCTATGGGCTTGTCCCCTCCAGAAAATAAAAGGAAAAAAATGTTACCTTGAAAACTATCCCAGAACAGCATTCTTACTCCTTCAACACTTCAACACTTGGCTTGTGGCCACGTTATTTATACAAAACAACTTGGGGTGGAATTAATTCAATTAAATACAGAGAGCAACAACTGCAGGAGCTACCAGGAGGTGGTTGTCTACATCAGCAAGTAGCATGGTCTAGATGGTGAAGAGCTCTAGCCTGAAATCTGACTTCCAGACTACACACATCTGGGAGAGCATGATTCAGAAATGGAGATGGGGTGCATTTGATGTGCTTTGGCATCTTCCAGTTTAATTGCACTTGAAGAGGATCCAATTCATGTGCTCCAGCACTGCTCCATGATGTGAACCAAAATGAGGTAAGTGGAAAAAATTGGAATAATTCCTTCAGAAGGGCAAACCTGAGCTGAACCAAACCATTGCTATAGCTGTGCACCCCTAGCGGCCTATGTAGTCAGTGGAGATCAAATGCAAAATAAATCAGATTAAATGGTCCCTCAGAGAATTTGTGCCTACTTCATCTCTGTATGGATGTATAGCAGAAAAGCAGCCTGTCAGAGGAGGACGAGTTTCATTGGAGATCTCTGCATTGTACTGGCTAGGTGAGAGGCATCCCACAGTGTGTCAGCTTTGCATACTAACCTACCACACTAGGAGTGAAAACATAGCTGGAATAAATCAAAGCCAGGCCAGGGAAGTCCCTGGGACTTTGCTTACTTGCTCGAACAGAGGATCTGGCCCAAAATATGTAGTGCGTAATCAATTCAACTCCAAACGCACTTTTGACTGTAGGGCTATTTTGAAAAATCTCACTGAAACCCATTGTGCTGTCACTTGAATGGAGATAGATAAGAGAGTTGGCACTGATCAACGTCTTATTTTATTTTCTCTTTTAAATGTTTAGCAAAGAGAAAAGGAGCAGTCCCTGCTTTCCCTTTCTAAAGCTATTAGCTAATTGCATCCACAATGTTATCAGAGAGAAACAGATTTTGCTCAAGATTTTGAGCAGTGTGGCGGTGACATTACAGTAGCTGCATGATGAGCTGTATTCCACACTTTTGTTTCTCCGCATCGCATTCAGGGCTGTACATGAATTTTATGAGCTGCCTGCTCCAGGTAGTGTAGCTCATTTTGCACATTACCTGCATTTCTATGGCGCATTAAGGATGAATGGGTGTTTGCCTGCTGCAGTGGCTCCTCTGTTGGCTCGAGCTCCTCCCCGCTTCCATTCTGTAATTAACTGTTGTTTTGCTGGTGGCGGTGAAGTGAATTAAGAAACAGATACTTTCCAGAAAACACAGGATAGAGCCATTCCTGAGATTTCAGGAGGGTATTTGAAGAACACAATGTTAACAACAGCTGCTGAGGTAGGGACTGAAAAAAACACAAACAAACAAAAAACCCACAGCACTCTTTTGAAGTTGCAGCAGAAAAGAGAATTCTGACCCTGTAAAATCTTTTTTCCTCAAACTTCTCTCTACTCTCTCTACTTAGAAACAGCTCACATTCATGTTTGCCAGCAAACATGAGGGATTTTGTTCCTTTCTGAAAGCGATACACATTCAGTTCTAGTTCTTAATAAACAGCCTGAGGTCTGTGGCATCACCAGTGGAGTTCTCTTTTGGTAGCCTTGTAGAAGACTGAGAAGATCTTGATTTTTATTTATTTATTTTTTTTAGGAAGAAATTGGACCTTTTTTGTCATCTTGACCTGGAGCTGGAAAAACAGAGTCATCTGCAGCCACTCTGCTCTTTTGAAGATACAAGTCTGAAACAGACTAGTCAGCTACTCAAACATTCAGTTTTTAGTTCTACCACAATTGCTAGTCTGCTATGTAGGTACTAGGGTTTTTCTGAAAATCTGCCCCATTTTACTATCTCGTCACCTAAAGCTGCCGTGAAGCCACGTAGTGCAGTAGGTAAGGTACTAGTGTCCTGATCACCCTACCCACAGTATTGCTATTACTGATGGAGCATCGGGGAGTTGAGAAGAAAACATGAAAATGGGCAAGGTAAGAATATCTAAAATAGGCTTTGAAAACCAAGCACTTTAATCACAGTAATGAAGGGCTGATACATCAAAAAGAAACAGATTTTCCTCTTGCTTGAGTTAATGTAAATCCCTCTTATTTGTGTTGAAGACAGCGAATGGTTTTGGCCCTGAAAAAGAGCAGAATTAGACTTTCAAAGTTACAATAATTTTTTATTCAGTGATGTCTTGATTCTTCAAGATAACAAAACTACATTTACAATGTGAGCAGCACCTTGTGAGAGGCTAACAAGAAAACATACAATCTTCTGCTTCTCCTGAAATAGCTGTGCTTGGAAATGTCACCACTGAGCCTGGAAAGATCACAGAATAGATCCTCCTGGAAGCGATGTCAAGGCACATGCAAGACAAGGACATGATCTGAGACAGCCAAGGGCAAATTGTGCCTGTCCAATCTGTTAGCCTTCCACGATGGAGTGACTGCATCAGTTTACCAGGGAAGACTGACCAGCATCATCTACCTGGACTTCTCAAGGCCTTTGACATGGTCCCACATGACATCCTGATCTCCAAATTGGAGAAAGATGGAAATGAAGGGACCATTCAGTGGATAAGGAATTGGCTTGAAGGTCAAACCCAGAGAGTGGTGTTCAATGACTCTATGTCCAGGTGGAGGCTGGTGATGACTGGTGTCCCTCAGAGGTCTGTCTTGGCACTGATGCTGTTTAATATCTTTATCAACGACACAGACAGTGGGATCGAGTGCACCCTCTGCAAGTTTGCAGATGCAACCAAGCCGTGTGGTGCAGTCAATACAAAAGAAGGAAGAGATGTCATCCAAAGGGACCTGGACAAGCTAGATAAATGAGCCCACATGAACATAACGAGGTTCAACAAGTTCACAGAATCACAGAATCACAGAATTTCTAGGTTGGAAGAGACCTCAAGATCATCGAGTCCAACCTCTGACCTAACACTAACAGTCCCCACTAAACCATTCTCGTTCAAGGTGCTGAACCTGGGCCAGGGCAGTCCCAGACATGAGCAGAGACTGGGAAAAGAACTCATTGAGAGCAGCCCTGCAGAGAAGGACTTGGGGGTTCTGGTGGACAAAAAGCTCAACACAAGCCAGCAGCGTGTGCTTGTAGCCCAGAAAGCCAACTGCGTCCTGAGCTGCATCACCAGAGGGGTGGCCAGAAGGGGAGGGAGGTGATTGTCCCCCTCTGCTCTTCCCTCGTGTGGCCCCACCTGTAGTGCTGTGTCCAGGTCTGGGGCCCCCAGCACAAGAAGGATGTGGGGCTGCCAGAGCGGGGTTGGAACTTGGTGATCTTTAAGGTTTCTTCCAACCTAAGCCTTTCTCTGATTCTGTGATGAAACAGATAGCTGAAACACTATGTTAATGCCAAACAGTGACTACATTAAGATTATTTTTTAATACTCAGCAAAACCTCAAGAGGAGGTGAAATAAAACATTTGTCACTTTATATTTTTTAAGGAAAATGTATACCAGTTCATTGCAATTCCATCTCCCTTGCAGCTGTAATAGAATTGTTGCTATTAAAAGTAAAACTGAGTCTAGCTCAAGAAGATCTAAAAATTGGGAATTGCTTGTGATACCAAGCAATAATGTTGTTTTCAAAATCCACAGATGATTTAAATGCAATCCCCTTAAGTATTGAAATCTGTCTAGTTCACTCCAAAGGCAAATAAATCCAATGTATATTTTTCACTCCTTCTCTTAGAGCAGGACCAAATTCTGTTTTCAGCAACACTGGAGTGAATCCAGAATTGTGGCAGTTGTCCTCGTGCCTGCCCTGAGTCCCTGACCCCCACAGCTGTGTGGCCTCAGGGTGATCATGGCTTGAGGTCACCTTGGGACTGGATCTTCCCTCGAAGCCAGTTGAGAGGGTGCAGTGGCTTTGCTGTGTGGGTTGTGGTGCTTTGTAATACAGGTCCACAGGTGATTTGTGATGAACAGGGTGGGGAGAGTGCTCAGCGTCCCTGTGTCATTTTTATGATGCTAGTAACAGAAGTCAAGTCTGATACCTTGGGAGGAATAATGTCAGTGGTAAGTAAGGTGCCAAGGAAGACATTTTTCGTGTAATGAGACAGAGGAAGGGCTGGTAGGATTCTTGTCCCAACTCTTCCAGTGATTTATTCTGAGATAACAACCCATTTAACCTCTCTGCACCTCACTGTACCTGAACAGCAAGCAAATATTCATAAATAACCTAATTTTACAAGGAAGAATGTGAGATGTAGGGGTTCATGCCAGTGCTTTCTGCTCTCCAAATGAATCACAGAATTGTAGGGGTTGGAAGGAACTGCGAAAGATCATCGGGTCCAACCCCCCTGCCAAAGCAGGTTCCTCAGAGCAGGCTGCCCAGGTAGGCGTCCAGACGGGCCTTGAATATCTCCAGAGAAGGAGACTCCACAACCTCTCTAGGCAGTCTGTTCCAGTGCTCCATCACCCTCACCGTGAAGAAGTTCTTTCGCATGTCAGTGCGGAACTTCCTGTGTTCTATCTTGCAGCCATTGCCCCTTGTCCTATCCCCACAAACCACTGAGAAGAGGTTAGCTACATCCTTCTGTCTCCCACCCCTCAGATATTTATACACATTGATAAGATCCCCTCTCAGTCTTCTCCAGTATCTGAACAGACCCAGATCTCTCAGCCTTTCCTCATAGGAAAGATGCTCCAGGCCCCATATCATCTTTGTGGCCCTCCGCTGGACTCTTTCCAGGAGAAAGAGCCCTTGGATTAACAGTAAATCTGTGTTACAGCACGTGGAAGAAACTCAGGAACTGGTACCAGTAGGTGGGAGCACTGGAGGTGGCTGCCTCAACCTCCCATCTTGTTACATGCGATGCACTGCAGTCTCCACTCATTTATTCTGTTTAACCTCTAAATGAGGAAAAGGCTTGGAAAAGCATAATGATTAATGGTGACACACAGCAATAACAACATCACAGTCACAACCACTTACAAAAATGTTTCAAAATCATTATCCCTCCATAACAGAGGGGCAGACTTATGAGGTCTGGTCTTGTACAACACAGGCACCCCAGCCTGTGGAGGTCCAGCTCATTACAGTTATGGATACACCCTGTCTGCAGCTCCAGCTGTTCTGGAGGTTACCTGTGTCCTCAGCACCAATTTAGGAGACGTCAGAGGCCAGTGTAACATTTCACCATCCACTAGCAGCCTCTCAACACACTGCTCTGAACAGGAGGCACCATAGGGATGCGGGAAGCAGTAGGCAAGTCCATGGCAGGATCACATCAGGCACAGAGCCTGTGGATCCCTTCAACCCCCCTGAAAAAATACCAACAGGGGCTCTCCACAGTCCAGTTTGTTCACAGTGAGCTGTGTTAGATAAGCTCTCAATTTCTGCTCTTGTTCTGGGTGGACAGGGGCAGAGAAACATTTCTGCTGCCTGTTGTGGGATAAGAATTTGCAGAGATGGGCAGGGGGTAGAAACGGATGAGTAGCCTCTTCATCCCAGCACAGTTGGGCCCAATGAAGTCTGTCAAAGCAAAGTGATGCCAGGACAAGGAGAAGAACCCAGCTTTCTCGACAGCTAGCATCTCTCTAGGACTGTGTTGCCTTTCTTACGTCCCCACTGCTCTGGCACTGGGTATTCCCCAGGGTGCCATGTAGATGAAGAAATCTGAGCCTTCTTGTAGCCCTCAGGGTTGAACTTTCTGAGGACAGCCTGCCTGGTTTGTGTGTATGGACAGATGCCATGCAAGTGAGTGAAGTCCCATTGTATCCTGCAGCTGGCAGACTTGAACGCTTATTTAATTTTCCGAGATTGCACTAAGTTTTCTTGGATTTTGGTCTGAACAATAAATAAATAAATAAATAAAATAAAAAACTTGTGCTGTTTCAATCAAACCAAACCAAGAAAACTGTCAGAATTTACACAGGGCTGGAGCCCTGATTGCTGATCATAGCAAGGCAAACCCATTAGGAGTGCTAAGTCAGTGTCAAGGTGACCTCTGAAAGGTGCTCTCAGAGCCCGTGTGCCATGCAGGAAAGTGTGTGTGAGATGCGAGTGTGTGCGTGTGCAGAAATGCTGAAAACCTGAGGTGCCCAGAGAATTTTTTTGCATCCTGAGACTTTCCAGAAATGGCCTCTAGTGCTTTTCATGTGTTATGCATCAAATGTAATCAGCCACACAGCACACGGTATGATGAAGTAAATGCATTGGGTCACTGAAGTGCATTAAGTGCCATTTACTGCATCGATTTAATTCGGTCCCTAGTCAAACTTATAATAACTGTCTCCATCCCTTATTGCTGCTTCCCCTTTCCTCTCACTGCCGAGCAGGCAATAGCATCCATTTTCTTACCCAAGAGAGGAGCTCAGCCCCGCTGATACCCAAGCCCACTGTCACCACTCCTGCCTCGTGCAGTGCAGTCGATCAGAGGGCTGCAGGTATTTCAGGTGGCAGCCCCCAGAGGGCTCAGTATGGGGTAGGTGAACCTGCAAAGATGAAGGCTTTCTCACTGCCAAAGCATGGCAGCTCGGGCGCTTGAGAAATTCAAACCCGGGTGCATTGATTTTTTGCTCCTGCAAGCTACGCTTCATGAGGGAGCTTTCCATTAACAGCACAAGAGCTGTGCTCCGTGCAAGAGGCGAGTGTATTGGCAGGGTGGGTTCGAGTCTGGGGAATGGATGTCTCCATCAGAACAGTTTCCTCTGCAGGAATTTGTTTATGTCGTTTGCACCATGTCCGCATTTTCCTTTGTGCAGCCGTGTAAGTGCCAGAGCAGGTTGAAGGTCAGTGCACAGATTAATTCTTCACGTAGAAAAAATGCTTTTTCTTTCATTTATTTTCCTCTCAAGTGCTTACACAACCTCCTTCTTTTTGAAGAGTGCTGAGTCTTTCTTTTTCTACTTTAAATTTCCAAAACACTGGTCTAAGTGTGTTCTATCATGCATTCTTTTGTGATTACCCCTTTTGTCGGGCTGCAAATTTACACTACTTCAAATTTAAATCACATCACATTAGGGGGTTTTGCAAACCTCGTGTGAGCAATGAACTTTCCACACGTAACTCCAGGCTAAAAGCATCTCTTTGACATTGTGTTAGAAAGTGAATATATGGATACTTAGAAGTAGGCAACACATCCATTTACTTCACCCCATAATTAATTTCAGTGTTCAGACGTGGGCAGGGCTGGGCTGGGCAATGAGGGAGATGTTGCTGGATAAGATCATTGCTTCAATTCTCTCCTCTGTGCTCCAAAGCAGCTGACTCCTAAGGGTTTCCCATAAAATACTTGCTACTGTGTAATATTATACTGAGAGTGCATCATTGTCTTTAACTGATTTCATTGTATTTCTGCTCGTGATGGACAATTTCCCCTCTTGCCATCTGAAGTGTGCTGATAAAATAAGGTCTGATGAGGCCTCAAGAAGATTGTAGGGGCCAGTTTTACGGGTACACTCCAGCTGCTTTGTGCCTTTTTGGTAACACAAAGCAGCTGTAAACCCAGTCTGACTGGGTTTATGTTTACTCTGCTACAGCAAAGTGGCTCTCAGCAGCTGGAGCACAGCAGAAAATGGGGTCCTCGATGTTTAATATCCAGTATACGTCCTCCATCTGGGGTATACATCTTGCCCTTGGAAGGAAATGTTCTCATAGCTAAAGCCTTTCATCTGTAGCTGTTGTGATCATATATTCAATGAAAGCATCCAGAAACACCCCGTTAGGGGCTGCAGTGTGCTCCTGCTTTGCTGTTGACAGGAGCGCAGGGGTGGGATTGGCCTGCTCCTCACCAGGCACCCAGTGTATTTACTTAGCCAAAAGAAAGAGACAACCTGATGACTCTGAAGGTACAAATTAAAACATAAAACTTGCTTTAGTGCAGCTGAAGGGTGAGGGGCTGGAGCTACAACAACCCCGAGTTGGCTGGGGAGAGGCATTGGGGTGTGAGAAGGGCCTGGCCTGCGCTGTCCCCTTGGAGTGCAGTGGGGCAGTGGCACTTGCAGGGCCGTTATGGATTTTGGAAGCCCGACCTGCTTCACAGCACTTCAGAGGGAATTTCCATGCAGCCATTTCCATGGAGGAGGAGAAGGAGTGAGACAAAAGCTCTTCCCCTTGCCCACAGAGCTATTGGTAGCATGGACACTTCCAAAGGTGAGAGCTATCAGAAGGGAGGCTCTCAAGTTTTGGCCTCCCTGCTCTGCTGCGGAGTTGATTTTTTTGTCTGCTTCTTCCTCTTAACTGTTTTTTGTTTGTTTGTTTGTTTTTGTTTGTTTGCTTGTTTGTTTGTTGTTGTTTGTTTGTTTGTTTGTTTGTTTTTTCTCCCCCATTTCTTTTGGAGAAGTTCACTTTTAATGACTAACTAACAGTTAATTTGGTTACAGGGGGAGAACAGAAATATTTGGCAGAACAAATAGAAGAACACACCTTGCTGGGTCCCTGCAGATCTGAACTGAGAAGCAAGGTCCAGGAATGATCAGAATAAGCTGGGGATAACGTTTGGGAGAGAAGAGAAATGAGACTGGAGATTCACATTATTTCTCCCTGAATGTTGTGGAGAAGATAAAAATAAAATCCCTGAGGATTCATTAAAAAGACACAGAAGCAACCAGAGAAAGCAGAAAAGGGTTTCTTATGGAGAAGGAATGGGAAGGAAAATGGAGCCAGATATTTTTGTAAAGAATGAAAGCATCAAAACTATATCTGTATAGCCATGAGAGGACAGAGGGTGTTCTGTCCCTGGGGACTTAAGGAACCAGAGGGAGACAAATCCAGGACCTGCTGGTGGAAGGGAGAGGGAGGGGAGAACAAAGTGAACAGAGAGAAGGTCACATTTCATTTGCTTAGCGTCCTGTGAAAGAAATCTTTCACAGGACACAGAAGTTAGATGGGATGAGCTGAAGGTTTTAAGGAGTGGGAGAAAAATGCCTGTCTGGGATTGTGGGCTGGGTTGTATCAGAAACGGGTTGTTTATCAAAGGCAGCAGAAACAGAGGATGAGAGATGTCTCCGAGGCATAGAAATGTGACTGGCTCACATGATTTCCAACAGCAATACTCTGCAACATGCTGACGAAAGCATCGGCTCTGGCTGCCAGACCCAGACCTGGAACGGCAAATTTGGGTGTTTGGTACAGAGAAAGGGATCACAGGATACAGAGGAGTGCAGAGGAGAGGAGAACTCACTGACACCCATGGACTAGGAATGGGGAAAGTCTGGAAAATGTCTCCAACCATGCGGTACTGGTAGGGACAGCCTGTGCCATCCCAAAATGGTGCATGGGCAACATCTGGGAGACCAAGTTAGCACAGGCTGAACCTATGCCAGAAGACCTGTGGATGAAGAAACAGCACGGACAGCTGGGTGCTCTGGAGCTGCTTTATTTACTGGCATAAATACTTCCATGGCCAAGAAGGGCATCTACAGCACAAGCCCAGTGTTTGGTGATGCACAGGGTGCCAAAAAGCTGGAAGAACCATTGGAACAGAGAACATATTGTACAGGCAGCTTAGTGCAGGTGTTTTTTTTATGGTTTGGTGAAGCCTGCTTTTGTTGTGTATATATGTTTTGGTGTTGGCCATATTCATGCAGTGTCTCCATGCCCCCAGGAGGATGGGTGCTGCCTGGGGTACTGGGGCTGTTGGGTCCCTTCCTTCTCCTTCTGATTGTCTTTGGATGCCTGTATTGTTGTCTCTCCTCCTGGATCACAGAGAGCTCCAGGAGGCCAGGCTGCTCTCACTGCTCCTGCCTTGGTCCAGGCTGGATCACATCCAGGATCTCCTGACATGGGCTCCCGGCCATACTCACTGCCACTCACTATGCAGAGGTGTGATTTTCCCCCAGGGCTCAGCTCCCATTTAAGCACCTGCAGATAAGGGCTAAATTTCTTGAAGTGCTCATCAGACAGCTGCCTCCACTGGGACAGTTCACAGCAGATTAAAAAAAAAAAAAAAAAAAAAAAAAAAAAAAGTCATGCTGAAGTATTTGGAATGATCCAGCCGCTTGTAAGCCCCTGGGAGCAATGACTACTTTATGCCTGTGCCTCGTGCCATGAGGCTTAGTGTTGGGCACATGTCCCGATTTATATAAACTTAACTCCCTTTTCCCCACCTTGGAGCAGTTGATAGGAGTGTTTTCTTAGTGTTTTCTTTGTAAGCTGATGATGCTGATGGAGGATGAAAGCTTCAGATTCCCTCACTGCTCTGTCCTAGTGCCTGAAGAAGCTGTTTGCTCAATTGGTGTGATCAGGTGGAAGTGAAATTGTGATTTTGCTCTATGTTAACATATGGATGCTGGAGGACAAAATTTTTAAACACAGATGTCAGAAGTCCACACAGACAGACCCATTTACATTTTAAAGGCAGGTTAAAACCTTCTCCTGGGCAGTTTCCCACCTGGGAGGAAAGGCAGGCACTGGGCTTGGAGAGCAGATGCTGCAGTTCAGCTGGCTGGTAGCCAGCTGGGAAACCCCCTGGGAGTGAATGGCAGCCCCACTGCAGCCTCGCCACGTGCTCTGCCCTGAGACCTGCTCGTGGCTGGGCACCCACAGGGAAGGGCAGCTTTAAAACCCTTCCAGCTGATGGTTATGACACCAGTTCTGAAATCCTGGCTTGCAAGCTGAGGGTTTATTTCTTTCCAGCAGGGAAGCGTGGCTGCTGGAAGCAGCATTCCCTTGGTCAGAGCAGGGCAGCGGGGAGGAGAGTGAGGTCTGGAAGCCATCAGCCTCTCGGCCACAAAATTACAGTCCTTGCTGTCCTGGAGAGGAACATCCGATGACTAAAGCGATGACTAAATGGCCTAAGGCAATTGTGTCCCATCTTTCGTCTCAGAGGCCACATAGCTTGATACAGAGATACTTGAGCTCTGCATAGCTTCCAATAACATGATTAGATGAGTCTACATTACATGAGCAAATTATCCATCCCTTGATCACATGATGGGGAAGGTGGCTGCAGCCTTCACGCATGTAGGCGAGGAGTTGGCTCTGGCCAGCATGGACCTTTCAGTCTGATTGCACCTGGTTTGTAGTGGTAGATTTACACCACATTTATAGGACACAGCATGACGGGACACAGGGAAGGGATAATGATGCAGTGGGGCCACGTTCCCTTCTCTGGTCTATTGGTGGGCTGTTGCAAGGATTTGGCCAAATCACTTTTCAATTTCTGGGCATTGGTTTCTCTGCCAGTAAAAGAGGAATGATGCCATCAGCTTCCTCTGAAAAGCACTCTGAGATGGACGTTACAAAGCACTAATGAAGAGCTGGCTATAATTACATCCAAATTTAGAAAGAAAAAGGGCTTTTGTTCCCTTGGACTTAATGTAATAAATAGATGGAGCAGTCCTGGCTTTATTGCCAGTTCCATCTGATTAGATGGAACTTAATTTCCGACATCTTTCCTGCTGGTGGCCGCATTATAAAGGCACCCCACAGAAGCAGCTTGACCTCTGGGTGCCTTGTAATTTTCCTGGGTATGAAGTTACTCTCCTCCAGGATTAGTTTCCTCAGCATGCCTTGCTGGGGCTGGTGCTTTAAATCAGGCAGACCCAAGCAGCTGTAGCCCCAAAATGGTCATTTTACAGCTGGCTGCTCTTTGTCGCCTCTCCCCCTTTCCCAGCTGGTACATACCTTTGTTACTGCTGTGGAGATGCCATAATCTTACACCGGAGAATTTCCCTGCCATACAGTTGTTCTGGATAATGTTTGTGTACAGATGATGTTTATGAAAGCCAGGGGGCAATTTGCTTCCTGCAGTGGGCACCTCTGCAACATGTAAAATCATCGTAGACAAATACCACTGACTGAACAGCTCCCTTTCTTCTCGTAAGTCATTATTGGAGCAGGTTGCTCAGGGGTGGGAGGGAGTCACCATCACTTGGAGCCCCTAAATCAGGGCTGGCTGTCTTTCCAGGGAGTGTGCTCTTGCCAGACTGCATGGCTTCAGGCTGGATGGGGGCATCAATGGGGAAAACAGGTCTGTCTCATGCACATGGGCAGATGAGACGACCAAAGTGATCCCGATGGCTTTAACACCTATGAATCTCCTGTTGCAGCCATGGTTGTGCCAATGCAGAAATCAGAACTGCCTGATAAAATATCCCCCTCCTCCTTCCTGAAATCCCTCCAAAGGCCAGGCCTGTGATACGCATTGAGCACACTGGCCTGTTCCAGAAATGGTAGATCCAGCTTCCACGGAAAACTTAATTACTTTCTCTGCCTGGGCCCCTTGACTTGTTGCCGTCTGTGGAAACCTGAGTCAAGACTGTCCAGATCTATGACAGTTGATGGAAAAGGGCTCACTCCCTGCCAAGAAGAAAAGGCTGTGCTGAGCCAAAGCCCTTGCTCTGGATGCTTCGCTCTCCCAAATTCATCTGCTTATTGCGGCCTGAGGAGGGGAAGAAGTGCTTTACACTTACTCCAAGAAGCTTCTGCAATGGTTTCTTGCTTTGAAACACGTTCCCCATCTCCTTTGCCAAGTTCATGGTGGGGCTTGTCTATCCCAGCAGCCAGCCGTGACCTCCTGCAACCGTCCCTGTTTTGCTGAGGGAGCAAAGAGCAGGCTAAAACTGTTTTATAAGTGTGCAAAGACCAAGAATAAAGCTACTATCAATGTCTGGGATAATAATTCATACTCCTCATGATGTATGTGCCCGGTCTGTAAATTCACCAGGGCAGGGGAATTCCTTTCTGGCACCTACCAGGGTGAAACAGTGACCTCCTGGCTCCCAGTGATGGATTCCCTCCTTATCTCAGGTGTGAAGTTTCTTTGCCACCAGACTGTGATAAAGAGACCGTGCAAGGACTGAAATGGACAGATTTCTGCTGAGTTTGGTTTCAGCTCATGCTGATGGTGAGTCCAGGCTCCAGGCTTGCTTCAGCCCTGGTGTCTGGGGAAAGCAGAGCCACTGCAAGGGGCACTCCTGGTCCCGTGAGAGGGACCAGCCACAGTCCTGCTCTCCTGAGCACTGAAAAAGGAGCTGTGAGCTGTCGCTGTGTGCCAGCCTGCTGCAGCCTCTCTGAAATGCCCCTGTGTCCACTGCTTTCAAAAATATAATCCAGCAGCATCAAAATATCATCTCCCAGCATAGCAGAGATGTTCTGGGCATGTGGCTGCTAAAGACTGCCCCCAGACACAGGGCTGGGGTGCCCCGTGGCCATCCCAGCAATTTTTGTGGCCTCTAAGGCAGTTCAGAGAGCTGGTGGGGCTGGGGAATGGACCTTTCCATGGGTGGCATTGGCCTTGTTCCTGCTGGCCCACCACAGGCAGGCTGGTACCCGCAGAAGGCAGGCATGGAGGGGGTGGAATAAATACAGGGTGGCATGGAGCCAGGGTTGTTGGCCCTAGGTCATTCCCAGGCTTCCTGTCAGCCTCTAATCAATATAATTTGGAAGGTTAGCAATTAATTAGCTGTAATGTCAGAGTCACAGAGGTGATTTCAAGCGATCGTCGCCCAGATTTCCTTGTCCCTGCTGCAAATCCTGTTTCTGTGCTTGGAGGTCTGGCCAGCAGCACAGGCGAGGTGTGCAGCATCACGGGCACTGCAGGACACGTTCCAGCAGTGCTCACTTTTAAAGTGTGATTTTTGGCTGCACTGACCAGGAGGTAACAGCTTTACTCTCAGCCTGAACGTAGTAAGTCTGTGCTTACTGCCTTTTGTCCTCCTTTCCATTTAATAAGTTTACTACCCAAGATCTCCTCTGAGAAGCGCCGAGAGCAAGAACTGAAAACGAATGTTTAATTTCTTCCACACAGACAAGAGTAGAAATATGAAAACTTAGGCTCCTTTCTGAAAAATAGAGGTGCTTTAAGTGTTTGAAATTAAATTTTCTTTCACCCATATTTTTTTGTCAGAAGGAACAGAGATGTCATCAGTAATTTTTATTATCCTCCATTAGGGAAAAATGATAAAATCTAGCTTGGAAAAGTCTGCGGAGATTAATCTGATTGAAGAAATCACCCTGCTGGAGCATGGTTACCACATGAGCTGTTGGGTTGGGTCAGCTCCTTGCCCAGCACTGGGAAGATGAACTGCTTTCCAGAAGCTGCCCCACTTCATCCAGCCCGTGTGGTTACATCAGGCCTCTTCCAGCACGATAGGGACAAATAACCTCATATTAGCAATTTCTGGACTAGTTTGTACATCCTGTATTTCAGCTGTTTCCTTCTGATGGTCCAAATACGACATCATCCATTGCAGCGTGCTGTTAAATGCTGGTGGTTTCAGACAGGATGGTGTGCGTTGGACAAGTAGCCCCTTCCCAGCTGCTGGGGAAGGCACCACCCAAGTGACTTTGGGATGAAACTGTGTAGTTTTACAGTGACTGCCTGCATGCTATGAACACGGCCATCTGCTTGCATGCTATCTTGCTTTTCTAAATGTCCCTGACCATTTACCTCTGCAATCCTAACCTTCAGACCACTTGTGTGTGTAGCAGTAATTTTCCTCCTCTGGTGCTTCATGCCAGCAAGGAATGAAGAACGCAAACCTTTCAGCAGTAATCCCAGGGTTAGAGGAAAGAATGTCCTGAAAACAAATAGTCCTATTAGCACTACAAAGGACTTTACCCGGGCATTAATATTATTAATCTCCCTCTTTTCTAGCACAGATTCAGCTCCAAAGCACAGAGCAAGTACCCATGTGTTTCTTCTTTCAGCACCCATACCGCAGGACATGTAGTTGTCCCTCTTTTAGGACTGGGAGAAAGAATGTGCTAAGAAACAGGCCAGAGAGGCCACAGGCCTTTTATTTTATTTTATTTTATTTTATTTTATTTTATTTTATTTTATT